>CAMZMU010000063.1:52702845-52839691 GCA_947311845.1 Poa pratensis | reverse complement strand
TCACAGGGATTGGAGGAGATGCACCAAGAGCTATCCAAGGATGGTGAAGACCATAAGCTTGGGGATGTGAAGACAACCCCGCTGGACCTACACACTCTCGGTTTGCACACGTCCAACTTCTGTTTTTCGATCGAAACACTTTATCGCATAAACTTGGAGCGTCGTTTTTGTTTTTGTTTGAGTCTTGAGAGACCACCACACTATCAATTATATATGAGAGAGCTACTGGAAATATGGGTTGAAATATGTTGGATGCTTTTATAAGATTGGGAAAAGGGATGTTTGACTTGATTTTTAATGATACATATAGTTGCATGATTCATGAGCTTGTTTATGAGTAATAGTTTGCAAATTCTTTTTGTAGAGCTATCACTTATTCATGTTTTGGTGCTGATTGTTATTTTACTTGGTTTAACATGGATTAGTTAGTTCTATGGACACTCATGCATGCATCTAGATGGTCAACTTTCTCCCTTTTGCTAGCCCAAAAACTCCAACAAGCAAAAACTTGTTTCCAACACCTTCAACCAAAGTTATTCCAGTGAGTCCACCATATCTACCTATTGGCTTTATGCTATTCCGAGTATGTTTAACATGTTGTTTTGTTATCTTACCTCTGAATGAAAATGTTTTGTTATTGATTGCAATGGAAAAAATTGGTTATATAGCTCTCACGAACTTGATGCACAATGTTTTTTATTTGCATAATAAAACTTGACCCATTGTGATTAAGATTATGATGTTTGTGGCTTGATGAATGTTTTGGGTTGGAAGTTAGCCCATATGTGCTGTCACATGGCAAGCTTTCAACACGCTCTTCATCTCATTTAGTTGATATCATGTGCTTTTGTCTATGGATGCTTATCATGTTGAAATAAATGTGGAAATAGAGTAGTTTAAATGAGTTTGTGTAAATGGTTAGAGAGACGCCTGGGCCGCTAATCTAAGCCATGCATCATTCATGGTGGAAATTTACTTACATACTATGGTGAACCTTCTGTGATACACCTTGCAATAAAAAACTATTCCAATGGTAAATAAAAAGGGTGTTGAGATTGTTCATTTGTTTGTTTGTCTTGTCATTTTGATATGGGCTTGTTCCATATCTTGGGACAAGAGGTACCCCAGTTGACGCTCTTGATGATACTATTATGCTTACAATGATATTTAATTGAACTTGCTTTGTTTCCCAAGTTGAGTAACACATGGTGTAAGTACTTGTATTCAAGGGGCATGAGACATTCAACCCATTCTTTATCAAGCACACTACTCATATTTGCTTTCACTTTAACCTTAATCATTCAAGATGCTATGATAGGGGCAATGAGAGCTTGACACCAATGAATACCTTATTGCAATCATTAACTTAAGTAGAAGAGTTTGGAGGTTATGAAACTTATGCATGCTTTACCTCTACTCACTTACATCTTTCCAAAGTGTCCACCTTCATATTCAGATTTTCATCTACACTCTATGACCATTGTAGGATGTTCTACTTATCATTATGCATACATGTGTTCCATATTACTTGCTACCATGTTACACTTTGTGAACTATCAATGAACATCCTTGTCTTGAATACTTGATATCACTTCATAAACTATTTGCATATTGCTACTCCTTTGAAGAATGAATCATTTGACTATATGTAGCAATAGTAATCATCTTTGATTCATTGTTAAGTATTAAATTGCAAAGTCCATGTTAGTTTTATCATCTTCATACTCGAGGACGAGCATGGATTAAGCTTGGGGATGTTGATGCATGTAAAATGCATACATGAACTTTGCACTTTAATTGCTTATATTCCAATCATATTTGCATCATATAAGGGTTATATCAATGTTTTATAATGATTTTGGGAATATTCATAGTTTTCCCATTTATTTGGAATTAACCCTGTTTTTCCAGAAAACGTCTTTTTTAGTGTTTCAGACTTTCCGGGAGCTTCGGGACTCCAAAAAGGGCAAGGTCAAAGAGCACGGTTCAGAATTTTCGAGACGAACGCAATGGGCTTAAATTGAAGACCAGAAGCCCAACAGGCTGGAAATGGGAGGGTCCCACGCGGCCTAAAGTACATGGCCGCGTGGGCCCAGCTCGTTTCCACCTCGGAGCTCCGTGGCCGTCGATCTTTCGTCCACCGACTCCGTCTTGACCTAAAAACGCCTATAAAAAAGGTCCCCTGGCGTTTCGCGAAAGGAGGCGGCGGAGAAACACAAACCACGAAACAGAGAGCAGAAGGCTGCCGCCGGAGAAGATCGGAGGGGGGAAACGCCGCCGGAATCGCCTCCGGAGGGCTCCACCCCCCTCCGGCGTGTTCATCATCAACATCTTCATCGCCGTTGCTGCCTCCCATGATGAGGAGGGAGTAGTTCTTCATCGGGGCTGAGGGCTCTACCGGTAGCTATGTGGTTCATCTCTCTCTCCCATGATGTGATCTTTATGTGATCATGAGCTTTGTAATCTAATTGAATTCATGGATGTTTCTCCTTCATTGTTTGTGCTACTCAAGTGGTTTTATTAATGTAATTTCCGGAGTCACCTTTGTCCCATGGTGTGAAGTTGACAGTGTGCGCACCGTGTGTGACTCTTAGGCTAAAGGTTACAGAAATACTTACCATGAGTTATTCTTTGTGTTGGATGTCACTATAAAATTGTGGTGTTTGTTTAGTACTATTTTGGGGCACTCATAGTGACCTTGGGGTTCCCTAGATGTGGAAGACAGACTTTAAGGTGTGCTTTTGTAGCCCTACACGATGGTCTTGGTGTTCTATGATATTGTGGTGTTTGTTCACTCAGACTTTAAGGTGTGCTCTTGTAGCCCTACGCAGTAGATTGGTATTTCTATCCAACGGGAGAATAGTTCAGAGTAGCAAAGTGAAGAGGAAATATCTATGTATTCAATTGTTGGGAGTGTCCACTAGTGAAAGTATGATCCCTAGGCCTTATTTCCAAGCATCCTAGAAAACCTTTGTCTTGTCCTCTTGCATTGAAGAGGATTGGGACACTTCCACATTCTTGCCTTGTTACATCAAACTTCCATCCATTAAATCAACCACCTTGTTCCTTAAACTTGTTTAGTGCATAATCAACTAAAACTTGTGACACTTTAGTTGTAGGGAATAGATAACTTTTCCTTCTTGCTCCTGCGGATCGATACCTTACTTCCACATTGAGAGGTGCTACAGTGATCCCTTGCTCTTGGGGGTTATCAGTGTTCCATGCATTTCTTGTGTGGAAACTGAAACTTCACATTCCCTTCTTTTGAATCAATGATAGCACCTGTAGTACGAAGAAAAGTTCTTCCAAGAATAATTGGACTAGAGATTTTATTCCCCATATCCATGATTAGAAAATCAACAGGCACAAATGTCATATGTAACTCTACCAAAACATCACTTACTTTTCCTAAAGCATGTTTAATGGAATCATCAGTAAGTGCAAGTTCAATAGAGCATTTTTCAAGATTTTTCAATTCAACTACTTCATATAGTTCTTTAGATAAAACAGAGACACTAGATCCTAGATCAAGTATAGCATGGTGTGTCTCTTTTCCAATGGTTACTAGGACTTTGGGAATCCATACATCCCCAAGCTTAGGTGGTATCATAGCCTCTTGGTTGTACCTAGCAATCTTTTCTTTTAACACATGATTAGCAATATAAGTACCAAAACCAGCTTGGTTAACATTAATAGAAGGATCATTTGCAAATTTTTGTAAGATAGATATTAATTCATGCAAGCTACAATTCTCTAAGTCAAGCAATGGATCCTTTACTTCACTAAGCATTTTAACTTCTTCAACTTTCTTTTCTTTCATTACCATAATAGTTTCCTTAGCAATTCTCTCTTGCTCATGAATATGTTCCCAAGATTTATTTATAACCTCTTGACAATATTTAATTGTTTCCTCATGTTTTTGAGCTATAATGGTGTTCTTTAATGAGGAAACTTCCTTAGTGAACTGATCTACCCTTTCAAACTTAGATATAAATTCTTTATTAGGCTCCTTTTGAGTAGATATAAATTATCTAATGGCGTTTTCCAAATCACTAGAAACATTACTACTAGTAGCATATTTGTTTGGCACATATGGGGGTTTATTATAAGAGTTATAATTGTTGTTACCATACCCATTATTACCATAGTTCATAATGAAGTTGACATCAATATTTTCAGGATTATTACCAACTAGTTCTTGCAAAGGCACATTTTCAATATTTTGTTTATTAATGAAAGCAAGAATAGTATCCATTTTAGATGACAAATCATTTGTTCTTCTATGGAGTTCACTTTCTTAGAAGGATTAGGTGCTCTATCAATATGCCATTGACTATAGTTTTGCAAAATACTTTCCAATATGTTCTTAGCTTCTACTATAGTTTTTCCCATAAAGCACCTCCAGCAGCAGAATCAAGAATATTTCTAGACATGTAATTTAGACCATTGTAAAAAGAGTGTAATATAGTCCATTCATTGACCCCGTGTGCTGGACAAGTTCTAAGCATAAGTTTAATCCTATCCCAAGCCATAGCAACATGTTCGTTTTCATTTTGCCTAAAAGAAAGAATGTTGTTTCTATTTTGCAAAATTTTAACAGGAGGATAGTATTTCTTAATGAAAGCTTCTTTTAAATCATCCCGAGTTTTAATGCTATCAATAGGTAATGAATGCATCCACTCTTCAGCTTTTCCTCTAAGTGAGAAAGGAAATAACTTCAGTTTTAGAATATCACTTTCCATATTTTTAAATTTCTGCATGTCACATATTTCAACAAAATCATGAAGATGCATAGAGGCATTCTCCATAGCACTACCGCCAAATTGTTCCCTAGTTATCAAGTTCAACAAACTAGGACTTACCTCATAACTCTCAGCATTTATCTTAGGTGTGGCAATGGGCCTAGCAATAAATTGATCATTTGGAGTGTTTGTGTAATCACACAACTTAGTTCTTTCTCCCATTTTAGCATGTTTTTATGTGTTTTTTAATTTTTTATGCAAAACTGAAAATAAATATGCAAACCGAAATAACAAATGCAAGACAATGACAAAACAAGATAAATTGCGTTGAAGGTAAAGATGGATAAGATGATGCTCACGTAGGTGCAACCTCCCCAAGCTTAGGTGTTAGCACAAGTTGGTGATGAAATTGACTTGGTGAGATATCCTTGGATAAACCTTTCAGCAATGATTCCCCGGCAACGGCGCCAGAAAACAGTCTTGATGGCCCTTCACGTAGTTACCTGCGTGAAAAGTAAATGGGTTAGGTTGAGACTCCAAGTGCAGAGTGTGTAGTAAGTGGAAGACGTGTTTTCCCCACGAGGGTGACTCGAGGGTTTAATATCGAACTCTCGGGGAATCAGTAGTGAAGATTTATCTTTCCTATCCTTCTTTTGGTTACCTACAAAACAAAGTAAATGTTTTGGTCCTCAACCTCACCTAGTGGTTGTTAAGCACAAGGTGTGAGAATGATATCAAGATAATATGCAATGCAAACAAGAAATAAATATGCAATGGTGGTAAATAAATATGCAAGGATGGTGGTAGCAATGATAAATGATATTTTTGGGTTTAATATGATGAATGCAAGATGTAAAAGTGTTTTTATATTTTTGGATTTTTAAATGGCAGAAAATGGTAAGTGGTAAAAGTGGTTGGAAAGGTGTTTCTTATGATTAAAAATGGACCGGGGTTCATGGTTTCACAAATGCACTATCTCTTTAATAAAGTGGTAGACAATGGAACACTAGAGTTGACATATGAGATTGCAACACAACAGATTAATGACAAGTTATAATTATATGGGCATCACGTCCTAACATAGAGACCTTTTGATTATTAGTCTCTCTTATACTCCACCAAGATGCGAACTAAATCATAACACCTCAGTAATTAAGATAACTCAGAATATAGCAATAAGTATCATGACATGAAGTTAAAATAAGAACATGCTAGATCTAGTCATGGAGTAGTGGCAATGGTCACACCCACATCTCCGGTAGCATGATATTTCTTTTTATCCCTAGTGAGGCAACAAAGTAAGGTAAAACACCCAAGTGGATCGCAGAACTTTCTCTCACGTTCACTGCACTAGCCACCCCCCGTTACTCCAACTAATGCACACGTTCCTCCTCACGCGCTCTCATAAACATGCTTGATCAAAACAAGTAAATAAGAACAGGGTACATAATATGCATCTACTTTCATAACTGAAACAAAACCATTGCAATCTCAAACATATATTAACTCATAAGAAGATCCACCACAAAGGTATTACATAGATGACCGTAATCAACAGCTCATACGGTACTAATTAGTGAAGCTCGAGAGAGAGAGATACATAAGTTACTTCCACAAACGCATAGTCCAGAGGTGGACTACTCCCTCTTCATCATGGAGACGGTGGAGAAGTTGTTGGAGAAGATGGAGACCACGCCGGCAGCGCCCCGCCGGAGTTTTCCCCCTCCAATCTGCAACTCCAGGTCTCTGTTTCGGTGTTTCTGTGTTTCTGCGGCGCTCCTTCCAGGGAACATCGGGGGACAATTTTTATAGGTGTTTTTAGGTCAAAACGGAGTTGGTGGAGGAAAGATCGACGGCAACGGAGCGTCGAGGCCCAATTTGGGGGGTCCCACGTGGCCAGGTACAGGGGCCGCGTGGGCCCACCTCTTTTGGCCCTCGGGGCTCCGCTTGTTCGCTTCCTTCGCCCCCAAGTCTTCTTCCTTCCAAATATTGACGCTCGTAAATTTGCAGGTGATTTGGACGTCGTTTGGGTCACTGAAACATTAAAGGAAAGAAATAGGGTTTTCTGCCTGCGCAGGGTTAATTCCATAAAAATAGGAAACATATCAAATATTCCCAAAATCATTATAAAAACATATAACCCTTATATGATGCAAATATGACTGGAATATAAGTAAAAATAATGCAAAGTTCATGTATGCATTTTACATGCATCAACGAGCCGAGCTCGTGGTAGGTCCGGAGATGGCTGTCTTGAGGTCGATTTAGATAATACTCGATTTATTTACATACAGCATCATTGAGAGGTCAAGAAGCATCTTTTTTTTTTTCAAGAAGTACTGCGCCCAGCGATGACTACGTGCCGCTTTTTATATTAACAAAGAATAGCGGGACGGAAGGTGGGCGAAACAAACTAATGATGGTACGTAACAATGAAACGAACGAACCACTGTAATTGGGTTGGAGTTAGAGAAAAAATAGCAAGTTGGAGTAAAGATAATGAAGATACGAGAGATACTTAATCCTAAAACCTAGCACATTACCTTATATTTTCTACTAAACCATGTACATTGCTGTTAAAAAAACTTACATCCGCCTCCCTCTCCGTCGTCCAGACTCGCATGTGTCGCCGCTCGTCACCGCCTGTCACCAGCAAGTTAACGCCTGAAGACCGGTTCCTCGTGCACTGCCGCCGCTTTGTGCTTGCCTGCTTCTTGCTCTTCTATGTTTAGTGGACATGCTTCTTTGCTGCTGGGATGTGTTATGTGTGCTTGCTTGTTGCTGGTAGTTGCCGAGGTCATGGCAAAAGGGATGCCTCAATGTGCGGCCACACATGTCAGTACGCCTAAATTCTACCCCGCCTACCCTGTCACCTCACTACCCCGATGAGCAGCTGTCGTGAACCTCGACTCAACCACCTGACACACCATTCTCACCGCTCGACGATTGCCAACTACCACGCCACCCGTGGGGACGAGGTTGGGCAGCTCGCCCATCTGATGAAGCAATACATTTAAGACTTTTCTTTCGATTTTAGTTGTACACATGAAAGGGTATGTGTTCGTTCGGTGCTAGTTATAGTATAGTTTTTTTTATATATGTGACTGAATGGTGTGTCTATTTTTTTGATTGCTTTCTAAACACAAAAATTAGTAATGTCGTACATTTGTAATCTCACTACGTGTTCATTTCTTGGGATGACAAAGTTATGCATATTTAGAGAGCATAAGTCAGTTCAGTTTATTCTGAATCATAATCATTAAATCTGATCCATCTATTTGAAGTGATCGTATAGTTTCTCGAAGATTGAGCCAACATTATTTTTGTTTGTCAGATGTATACCTATTGAAACTATTATGATCACATAGGTATAAACTATTTATTGGTTCAACTATTTTTGCACTATTCTTTCTATTGGCTAGCATTTATTGCTGGACATGTTTTCCAGCATATGTATACTTACATCACGCAAATCAATGACCAAGACGCATTAGAGTAAGTATTTTTGTTACCAATAAACAAGGGGAATATATATTTTAAAGATACACATTGTTGACATTGTTTGTTGAGTTTTCAATAATGTACATCTTGTATCACGATATGGATAAAAAGTTCTACACCATACATGATTAAAATAAGCCTTGGAATGATCCAACACATAATCCGAGCAGCAGGACAAGTTCACCCGGACTTTTATGTGCGGAAGTCGAGCTCGTGGGCTTTTATGTGCGGAAGTCAAGCTCGTGGGCATCCATTATCTTGGATGTTAACATCTTTTTCGACATGCAGCTTCAAGCTCAAAAGCATGAGACTTAAGGTGATCGTCGATGTCTCAAGTTAACCGCACGGCGACATTGATTGATACCATGCTCCCGACCTTTCTTCTCTACAACATATGGAATTCTGAAGCTGTAAGTGAATGTCACTTTTGACAATGCACATTGCACATGTTAGTTATTAAATTTTGTCTCCATACTACAATATCTACTACCGTTGGCCGTCATGGACGCCTATTTTCTTCCTATGGTCAACATAGAGAGAAGGGGGACATTTTTGATAGATCCATCCTAATATCCGGATCCACATCTCCTCAAACGCTATTTTATTGTACCAATGGTGCAATGCAAAGCCTTTGTCTTCACCCTTTTTGTTCTGTTACTTGTAGAGCTCTTCAATGATAGGCCCATACTCCGTGAGAGGCACCCCACTCGGTGGTGCAAGGTTCACTTGATCAACACAACTGCTCCACCGGTTACATTGCTTTTGGATAGTGCCCCCACGATGTCCATGGTGCTTGTGTAGTACTCTTCGATCCTACCCCAACGCATATCATTTGTTTGATTTGTACCAACCGATGAATCAAGTGAAACATTCAGTCAAACATGGCACAAAGCAATATCTTCTTGGGCGGAATAATTTTGGGTCGGCATCTCTTCATGCTTCCTTGTGAATCATAGGTGCCAACGAGATCATCAGCCTCCTCCTCGGCCACCTTCATCGAATATATCATATCATAGTTGAGATCATCAAGGCAAAGGGAGTAGGATTGATCCAATTGAGTCATGAAATCGGCCACCTCCATCGTACCTGGACTACACTAAAATAAAACAACAAGTCAACACCGCATTCCATCATCCGAAGAGAGAAGACCAAAAATTCGTACCTCTTAGGCATTTCATCGAGCAGTTGGTGGGCAATTGAGATCGGCGGCACCTTAGGCAGCCGAACGCGCCGTACGGTGAGGCGTGGGGCTCATCGAAGCCAGGGTACGAGCAAGAGGAGTCGTCGATGTCGCTGCCTTCCTTTTCTTCTTCATGGCCTCCGAAGGATTCCTCGCCCGCTTGGTGTCGGCAGGGGACGGCGGCCTGGCGTCCCCGTCGCTGCTGCGACCTTGCCACTGTCCTTCGTGGCCTTGCTAGGCGGCGTGCCAGTCGGTCTCACCACATTTTTACCCCGACCCCTTCCTTGTCACCGGCGGGGCTGCGTGGGTCAATTCCGGAGTGAGTGGGCAGTGGGGTCGAGGAAGAGGGCTCCGGTTCCATTCCAGCTAGAATCGGAGCAATCGGTGCCGTTGCCTGGCGGCGACGAGATCGAGCGGCGTAGGCGGGAAGTGGCGTGGCGCAGAAGGCGAGATTTTTTTCTGATAAATGCCAATCGAGTATATTTGAGATATTTGGGCCTCCTTTCGGGGCTGGCTCTTATAATTTTTCTCCTCTAACCGTCTTAATGGATCGGCTAGCTGCGGATTAAAGGATTAAACCGAAACAAAAATCTTCTCTAGCCTCTTTTAGGGGATCGGCTAGAAATGCCCTTACCAAGCATTTTTCACCGGTACCCTAACCGATCCAGATCAAGCTAAGCATGTCTCAATCAGGGTGTGCTTGTTTCTATCGGAGCACTAACATATCGACTGCCTGCTGGTGGAACAGAATCGCCACTCAATGCATGATCTAGTGATGTGTATCCACCGGTCCACCCTGATGTTGTATCATCGTACCTGTACTTTTTATCCATCACCGAGGATATGCATGATCTAGTGATGTTGTATCCCTGTATAGAAATTAGCAAGCAACGTTGTGGATTTCATTTTCTATGGAAGAGGAGCAACTTTTGTAGTGTTTTGCGTTCTATTTTTTATATTTGCGGATCCACCAGTATTGGAACCAAGATGGTTCAATAGTATCGCCGTTCTTCTGTCCGATAAGGAGTGGACAATCTTTGCCCCAACTTATATTCTGTAACGACAACCACGAATCTCTCCAAGCTAAAAATATTGCTTACTCAGATTCTCAGAGCTATTGGCCGAACTTTTGCATAGATCACGGTTTCATGACTCCCGAGTGGTCTCACAAAAAGTTAACTTTAGCACACATGTACTTTTGCCTTTTTGCCTACCTGGCTGCCTGCACTTTGCTCTTTCCACCTTTTCGTCTAGCTGGATGGCTGCACTTTGCACTTTCAACCAGGGCATGCTTTCAACTCTTGAACTTGCATGTGTGTGCGCAACTAAGTTTTGCCACTTACGTGATTGTGCACTTGTTTTTGTCTGCGGTTCTCTATCTAGAATAAGAAAAGCCTATCTTAAGTACATAATGCGCCTCTTTATCTGCGCTGCAATCCTATCATTGAAGTATCTCTCTCGGGATCATATAATCTTATCTGACCAGAATTATAAAGAACTGATAATGATATTCACAATAATTTTCTTGAGTGTTAATCCTGCCTCTGTTCTTTGAACCTACTAGTGGAATTTGGCGCGGCGGCACGCCGCACCCGTTGTAATTCGAAATGTTGAAATCCGTCGGAATTTTTCGTCTAGAGTATGTCCAAATACTTAGTGAATTAAAATGTTCAAATATGCTTGTTTTTCGACATAAATTTTTAATTTAACTTCATAGTTAGAGAATGCATGATATGAGCATTGTTAATTTTAACTCCGTAGTTAGATAAAGTTCATTTAGATTGTGTCTAAACTAGTCAGCAACCCGTGCATCCGCACGGGCTAGCTTGACCAAAAGTGATTGAAACTATCATTCAAGCATGTTCTCACTTCAGGACATACTTTAAAATAAAAGTAGAACATAGTCTAATAATTTCTATGCAAAATTAAGTTCATAAAAATCTCGAGCAATCTACCATGAACCCAAAACCTTTAAATTGAAACACTTGCTAACATCTAAACATTGGTATCTTTAATTATAGTCGATAGTAGTGCATCATGGAATTTAGCTACCGTTGAAGTAATAATCAAAGATACTATTAAACATTGTTTGTTTCATATCTTTGTTAGGGTAAGATAAGATTTGGACCATCGTTTCCTTTTTAGTAAGCTTCTACCCTTGTTTATTTCTTCCGACCAAATAAATTATGTACGCTTTGGTCCTCAGCAACAAATGGAGTTTCTTGCAACAGAGTAAGTGGTTGCAATCTGAAATTATAATGCAAAAGTTAATTGCTGAATATTAGCTTAATTCGGAAGAATTAATGTTGGCCCATTAGTTTGACAAACGCCGTACGAACAAACTATATTAGATAGAAGGCACCAGCCATGCATGATCCGCTTTCTCGAGCAAACTTCTTGTCCTAGTATGGAACAGTAGCATGTTATAAGCACTGATATTGCTATGATTCCAAGGTTTTTCAAGGTACATTAATATTTATGAAGTATGTACAAAACAGAGTATATATTACATGCTAAGCTAATAGCTTAGTCTATTAGGCCTAAAATCAGATCCAGTACTTTGTTCGGAGTACAATTATTCTTGGTGCCATGAGAGCTATAAAATGGTTATATTCATGCTTGGTGCACCTATAATTAAGGCTGATATTTTATTATGAAGATCAATGAAAAATGATGAATGTCGATGGTGGTCGTGGTTTTCATTTTCCATGATTATATATTGGGATTGTTAGCTACACCAATAAGTGTTTTGACTGACCATTAGCCTGGAATTATGGTTTCTTTGTTGAACAATCCGTAAATATCAATAACCACCTCACATTATTTTCTTCTACCAATAGGAACCTTGATCACTAAAAGAATGTAATATTTATCTTCTGGATCCCGCAAGGCCATAACTAAACTATTTGCCATACCCAATTTAACCCATTCCTAATCTCTATAGAACATGACCTCATACCCTCCACATCGCTAAAGAAAAAATGAAATTAGATTAAGATCTATGAGATCCTTGTGAGAGCATAACATTCATAAATACCTGCTATGAGCAGTGGTTACCATAATTTGGCCACTTAAATGTGGTACGAATAGAAACATGAATATTCTTACCATTATTTATTCTCTATAGAATTAAAAAGCTAGTCTATGAATGTGGTACCATATTTTTACAAAATAGAAAACAACACCTTGAGATTCTTCGGACACTTAGTAATTCGCATCCATAGCACCTATAGAAATACTTGTCAGATGGACTCTTACTAAATCTATCACTAACTTCATTTCATAAAGCTAAGATGGTCTTGCAGTGATAGAATTTATTGCATGATAAAGCATAGTTGCGCCAAATACATTGACAATTGTGGCCAAGGAAAAAGCTAATTAGCTACCCCGATCGTTTATTTTCTGTTTCTAATTTCAGAAATCGCTGACGTTGAAAACATGACTATTTTTATTCTAAAATACTATCTCCGCTTACTTCATGAAAATCCAAAATATGGGGTGTATTGCAATTCATTGATTAGTTGAGGCATCCAGAGACCAGTCCCAATATTAAATGCATACTTTTAATGGATTGTTTCAATTTGTGATTGTTCGGGACAACTATTCGCGATTTTCTTGGGGCAAATGAGTCGAGCGTATGCCAAATTCCCACGTATTAATATTCCTGGAAGAAAATTATACACCATGTATTAAGAAACAGAGGGAGTATGAATTAATCACGTTAAATTAAAGATTGTTATGAAAAGAGATAGTGGCTTACGAATGAGCCAATTAAATTCTTGATTGTCTAATGGTCCTATCTAAAATATGAACTTGCTCGGGTCTGTGGAAAACATGGCTCTCCAGTCTCCAAGTTCTAAAATATTAACTATTCATAATGATTCAGTTATCATACCTCAAACGAAAGGCACAATCCCTGTGTGCTGCTATTGCTCGCAAACATATGGTGGTACAACTCAAAGTTGTCATCCATTCGTATTGCCATAATAGGAAGAATAAATATCATAACAACAAATGGATCTTCTCGTATAAAACCATAATCTACCTTAAACAGATTTTCATCCAATCGAGAGAATAATATTTACCTCTTGGTCGACTTGGCCGGGATAGATGCCGTATAAGAGACGATGTCACGGCCTCAGGGGTGATTATATTCTCATGTATGGTTGTTTTGAAAGCATATAGGCCATCGAGACCTGGATCATGAGGAGGATCATTTCGAGTAGGACGGAGGCGGCAGAGGAGAGAACTCACATGATTTATGTGTGGTTTAAAATATAAAACTCTTCAGCTTATCAACCGACCAAGATCGATCATCAGGGCTTAGGGCATATCAGAGTCACTGCATGACAGGAGCTTACGTTAGAAAAATAAGTATGACACTCTCAAATAGTCATGCCTCTACCACCGTCCTTCTAGTGTACCAATACCAATATTTTCTCCACGTGTAGGACATATTGTAATGGAATTATTTTATGAATTAATCTAAAGAAGTTTCTAAATCTAAACTGTTTGTTACATTGATCTGCTCCCAGTATATCCGATAGTTAATTCTCATAGAAAAGTGCACCAGAGAACTTATCCTTGCAGCTAATTAATTAGATTTGCTGTACGGAGTAGTATTACACTGCTATAAGCTACTCCCTCCGTTCTAAAATACTTGTCTTCCATTTGTTCAAATTCGGATGTACCTAGACATGTTTTTGTGTATAGGTATATCCAAATTTAGACAAATGGAAGACAAGTATTTTGGAACGGAGGGAGTACGAATTAGTTGTTCAAATCTACAGATCAAGGAATTAGTACCGATAGATGGAAAAAACAGATCTGAAACCTGTCAACTCACCATGCCAGCGCAGCTTTCTATGCATGCTCGTGGCCAGACACCTAGGAATTTGGATTATGCCCGGCGGCAGCTAAACATAGATGGTGGACGTGGATGTAGGCGAAGACTTTCTCCGCTGCTCCCATGGATCCATGGAGCCGCAAAATCGATGGGATACGTGCGACAAATTAACTTTTCGTCAGCTAGAAGGAGATCAGGCTTTAGATTTTGATTCCCGTTTCAATGAGACCAGAGGCAGGACGACTCGCGTTTTGCAGCACGGCGGGGGCACGGTTAATCTGATGGCTACAAACACATCTTGGGCTAATCTAATGGATAGGGTTTCTTAATTCTCAGGATTAACGTGGTGGCTCGTATGGTGCCTCCAATTAGTAAATATAAGATGTTCACCTAATTGGAATGTTCAAATATGTTTGCATTATGCCATAAGTAGTTAGCATATATTTTTGTGAACATGTTGATATATTTTAGAGTATCTCCAATTTTTTTTAGCAAATTGAAATGTTCAAATATGTTTCTATTTTTCAGTAATATTTAATTTAAGTCCATAATAAGTGGAAACACACATTTATTGAATTGAATTACATATTTAGAGAAACTTCATCTAGATTACATCAAAATATTTACCAAATTGAAATGTTTAATTTAAGTCCACAATTAGAGGAAGTGCATTTGTTTTTTGTCTAAATATTCACCAACTCAAAATATTTAAACATTTAATAAGTTAGATTCCATATAATTAGAGGAAGTACAGTTGTTTTTTGTCTAAATATTCACCAATTCAAAATATCTAAACATGTTTGATGTACATTTATTGAATTGAATTTCATATTTAGAGAAAGTTCATCTAGATTACGTCCAAATATTTACCAAATTGAAATGTTCAATTTAAGTCCACAATTAGAGGAAGTGCATTTATTTTTTTTGTTCAAAACATCTAAGCATGTTTTTTTTGTCATAAATAGTTAGCATTTATTTTTCTGAGCATTTTGATAAATGTATTTTCCATATTTTTCCGACAGGTATGGGTATTTACAGAAATACTTCAACTTTCTGGAAAAATGGGCACCTTTTTTTGCGCAGTCAAAAATATAACGAATTTGAAAATTGGAGAGAAATATGTTTATGTCCGTCAAAACCAAAAGGTTAAAACATGAAAGTTGTTCGGAAGGTTGATATTCATTTACTCGTGAAAGGAAAATTTAAACAGATGACTGAGTGCGACGAATTTGATAAAATTCGTCAGATGTTTTTGCGAGTTTGGATCCAAAATTAAGGTGTTAGAGTCGACCAAACTCGAAACCGATCACGGGAATGAAACCTGCTCGTTGGCGCGCATATATTTCATGTACATATTATCGCGAAAAGGGCAAAAAAAAAATCGGGTACTGTAGAAGTGCGTACTGTAGAACTTCTATCGTACCCGGCGAGGAACACTGAAGCGCTCAGCTTTTATAGGATAGAGATTATATCACATAAACAATTCCTCCTAAGATTCTAAGCCTGGCAATCTTATTGTGGGTATCTGTTTGTTCAAATCATTATGGTCTTGCACTGTTTTGCTCAGAGGCTATGGTTTTCTACACTAGATTTGTCATGAAAAATGCTTTCGTAATTTATTTTTTACAAAGACATTCATTTGAAATGTATTGGTCAAAACATAGGAGACTTGACCATATCTAAAAATGAATATTTGTGTGAGTGCTTTTACAAAAGATGCAAAGTCAAAGAGAGCATGATCCATGGCATCAAGAGTTTGGAATCCGTGGGATCATGCCCAGAGGTCTGTACGCGTTCCCGTCTCGTCCCGGCTCTCCATCCCTCGCTCGCTCTTCACGGGCCACAGCTTGGTACGACCGTTCGACGTAAGGGTGTCAGGCGGCGCCCGAACCCGGCCCGCTTCATACCAAAAATAGCCTACGATAGATGTTCTGATCGTGCCCAGATTTCTGTCATTTTACACTAATTCCTACTTATGCGGGACGTTGCGGGACCGCCGCTTGAAACCTTAGTTCGACGCATACCTTCTTGCCACTTGGGGGTTGGGGCTCCATGTGACACATCCCACAATACGCCCCTCGCACCCCCCTCCCCCCTTGTTCTGCACCGTCGACGGCAGTGCAACGCCCCCAGGAGATGGCAGGCACCGTCGACGACGCCACACCCACGCCGTATGTGTGTGTCTGTGAGCGACCCCAGCCACCGCAGTACGGTTGACTCTCCGCCGTGTGGGGATGGATATCCAACGAATAGCCGCACCCTGTTACGCACATCGTCGACTTGCAGTCAACCGCACCTGCCTGCGTGCCTAGTAGTTGCCGCATCGTCGGTCCACCCAACTGAACCTGCGAGAGTTCGGCAATAACCTCGGCTGCTGTTGTGACCAACTTGCGTCCTACTGCCAGTGCCTGCGGGTGCTTATTCAATGTTCCTGATCAAGCTAAGCATGTCTGCATCAAGCTAAGTATATCTGCATCAGGCATCAGCATGTGCTTGTTTCTATCGGAGCACTGACATATCTACTGCCTGCTGGAGTGCTGGTGGGAACCAAATCGCCACTCTGCTATCATCGTACGTGTACTTTTTATCCATAACCGAGGATATGCATAATCTAGTGAAGTTCTAGTGATGGTGTATGCGAGAATGGAAAATTAGAAAGTGACGTTGTTGTGGATTTCATTCTCTAATGGAGCAGGAGCTAGACATGTATATCTGAATTGCAAACTTTTTGTTTAGTGATTCGCGTAAGGGATCCACCAGTGTTGGAGCCAAGTAGATCCAATAGTATGGACGTTCTTTTTGTCCGATATAAGGAGTACTGGATAATCTTTGACCCAACTTTCTGTAACGACAACCACGAATCTCTCCAAAGCTAAAAATATTGCTTATAACTCTCAACACACGATTCCAGATTCCAGATTCCCAGAGCTACCAACGAATGAAAAGAACGGAGTGCATCTCTTATCTTATCTTCTCCGATTACACTAGAGTTGTTCACCCAACTTCTGTATAGATCAGGTTGTCATGACTCATGAGTGCTCTTGCAAAAAATTAACTTTCACACACGTGTACCTTTGCCTTTTTGCATACCTGGCTGGCTGCACTTTGCTCTTTCGACCTTTTCGCCTAGCTGGCTGCCATGCACTTTGCACTTTCAACTCTTGAACTTTCATGTGTGTGCGCATCTAAGTTTTGCCACTTAAGTGCTGACCAGAGTGTGCACTTGTTTTTGGGTGCAGTTCTCTATCTGGAGTAAGAGAAGCCTATCCTAAGAACATATATAATTCACCACTTTATCTGCCTGCAATCCTATTATGGAAGTATCTCTCGGGGTCACATAATCTTATCTGACCAGAATTATAAAGAACTAATATTCTATACCTTGCAGTATTCACAATAATTTTCTGGAGTGTCAAGCCTGCCTCTATTCTATGAACCTATCATATCACATAAACAGTCCTCCAATGGTTCTAAGCCTGACCCGTCTTGTTGCGTGTGTATCTGTTTGTTCAAAACATTACGGTCTGGCACTCTGTTTTGCTCGGAGGCTTTTGTTTCTTACACTAGATTTGTCATGAAAAATGCTTCCATAATTTATTTTTACTAAGACGTTCACGTGAATACTGAAAGGTATTGGTCAAAACATAGGAGAGTTTGACTATAGCCAAAATGTGATTTTTTACGGGGAAGAGGCCTGAAGTACGCAGAGGAAAAAGAAGAAAGCGTGGCTCCAGCCCGCAGTCGCGACATGGAGTGGCCACTGGCCACATAGCCTCGTCAAGGTCGTTCTTCGCGTATGGACTTCGCATATAATAAAAATGATCATCTGTTGTGGCTGCTTATACAGAAGATGCAAGGTTAAAGATAGATGCAGATATGACGACCGTCCCGGGCCACGAGAGGATGGGGACTAAAATACTAAAATGGGTTGGTAAATCTTATACTATTATTTTTCATGTATAATAGACAATTGACTATTTATACATAATAGAGAGTCGATTTTAGTTACGACAATTGTACACGATAGACCCGTACAATTGACCACATATGAATAAACAATTTAGATCGGCGGTGACATGTTTTATTTATATGCTAATCTATCCTCTGTTGGATTTCTTACATATGATATAACTAAAACTTGTACTAGATATATTTTCAATGTTTATATTTATGCATAAGTTCTTATTTACTAAATAAACATGCGCAATTGATACACCATGTAATGTAGAGACACATTGCGGTGAGCATATATAATAATTATATTATGTGTGTAAAATTAATAGAACCCATAATATTTTATATTCATGTAGTTACATGTTTTATTACAAGGATGCTACTTTAATAATAACTACAAATCAGCAACATATTATCAATTTATTTCTAAAAATGTAACTTGTAAGACACATTTGATTACTAAAAAATGACACGTCAACTATTAAACTTTTAAACTAGAATTTTTTATATATTTTTTATTGTAAGCATACACTAAACACCACTTTCAGATATTTATTAGATTGTATGCTTTACAATCTCTACCAATATATTAGATATTATTAAATCGAAAGTAGAACGAGTTCACACAAACAATTGACATATAGACTATATAATTCTTAAATTGTCAAAAAAAATCAAGGACGTGTGCATTTCCCTTTTTTGGCACATTTAATATGGTTGTGTATCTTGTTAAGGGTAATATCTCATAAAAAATAAAACTTTATTTCAACTTAGATATATTTGCAACGATATATATTGCAACCACAAAACTAGAAAACAACTGAGAAAATATTGTATTGTTAATAATGGTAACGAATTAGTATGTAACATAGATTTGTTAAAACCACATTATGATTAATAAAATTCAGAATGTATAAAAGTTTAGTATAATTAAATTTTAACTTGTGCCAGATCAAAAAATTAGTTGGGATGGCCTTAGTCAAAGGGCGGACGATCCATGGCAAGAACATTTCTGACTCCATGCAAAATATAAATTTGTATCTAAGGTCAAAGAGACTAAGAAAGTGTGATCCAAGAGAGAGGAGTGCCAAATCAATCGAACCCTACAAGAAATAAATGAATTCTAAAGAATCTTGGGAAAATCCAAAACGGCGTTTGCCATCGGTGGTGATAAAACTCTTTTCATCTAATAATTGGCAAACATGTTGTAAAACAGATAATGATGGTCAGGGCCGGCCCTGGGGGTGGTCAGGGTGTGCGGCCGCCCCGGGCCCCCAAAATCTAGGGGGCCCCACCCGCATGTACAATATATGTATGTATTCACGCATTGTCACTTTGTCAGCCCAGCAGAAAATAAAAATACTGTGCGCTATTGGGCTGTGTGGTGCGTGGCCATGAGATAGGCAAGGGGTCGCATGCTTGGAATTAGGGATTGGTTGCGCCGACGGCTGATAGATCGATCCAGTCGCCGCTGGTCTTCCTGTTTCATCGCATCTACTCGCGATGCCGATACTCATCTCCCAGGCCACCGCCGTCCAAGCGCTCGGCGCCGTGTCTGAGCGCTCTCTCAGTCTCCCTCGACGACGTGAGGTATTGAACTACTAATGCATACACGCTCTCGCTCTGACGCTCTGTCCATCTTTCTCTCGATCAAAAACCACTAATTAAGTAATCCAATCCAGATCGCAAGAAGCAACATTAAGTTAGTCGTCTCGCCGATTTCAACTTCCAGGCCCCCAATCGCGAGAACACGTCGTACCGACTTGGATCTTTTCTTTTCAGTCTTCACTTACGCGCACATGGCCGATTAGACTATCTCAGGTATAGACATATAGTAGTATGTTCTGATTTCCTAATCAATAGTTCAATACTCTCTCCCGGTATAATTTATTTCAACATTTGATGTATTTTTTTCAGCATTGTGCGTTGCCATGTAGTCAGAAACGTATGAATCTGGTACTGGTAAAAGGAAAAGATCAAAGTTGTTGACGACTTGATAAAATCATAGAAACGGGATATTCACATTGCGAGATGGTGTAATGCCTTTTATGGAGATTTTCAAGCATGTCAGGTAAGTTGATTGCTATCCTAATATCTCCATTGGTTATCACATCTTATTTACCATGCCTTTGACTTTCGCATCAACTGAAAGAAAGTTTCTAAGTTGAAATTACTGAAGAACTATTTGAGATCCATAATGACTCAAGAGAGGTTAAATGGTTTGGCGACATTATGTATTGAGAAACAATTATTGGACGACATTGACATTGACATCAACCCTATTATAAGTGACTTTGCGTCGAGAAATGTAGAAGAAAATTTAAACTAACATGTATAAATTATTTGGTATGCGTACTGCTAGATGCAGTTACAAGATATTGACAACATGGTTTTTACGCATATTTTCATTATTATTTTTATGATGTCTATATTAGGGGCCACAAGTTTTAGTTTCGCCCCGGGCCCCCAAAATCTCAGGACCGGCCCTGATGATGGTTCTACTTTTTTTCTATGTGAAGTCTGAATGTATCATTAGACAACATTAGTTTGAAGTTCTTCCTTCACAAAAACACATACCCATAATATAATCTCATCATAAATGGAGACCACTAACAATATGACATTGTACATCCATTAAGATGCATTGGACAATGTACAATGGGGTGTTTGCCTTTTCCTACCGAATCTATGTAGGATGATTGCGGACTTCAAAACGTTATAGTGGAAAGGGAGTATGAATTTTCTTTGTTGTACGATGATTTATTAGTTCTAAGAGAAGAGTTTTTCTTCATTGTACCGGATATAATTAATCTTTTGCTCAGACATTTTCTAGATAAATTTTAGTCACCACGAGATTTTAGAGGTGTGTGTGTAGCATGTTGTATCGTTACTTTGTTTGTTGTGAATGGATAATGAAAAGATGTCTTGTCAACCACTGTATAACTGCCATTGAAGTGCTCATTTCTTCGTTATGATGTATCGTCACATGGATCCGGTAGCTCCGGAGCTGATTATCGTGTAACTTGCACACAACGGAGAAATGTGGCATGATATATCATATATGTCCTCTTAACCATCCATCAGTTGTAAAGATAAGTATCGTGCACTCCAAGAAGCTACACCATGCAGGACGCATTTCTTAAAGGCGGCTTAGAGACATCTGATAAGGATGAATCAGATCACATTACTTAAAATGAGGACATTTGCAATGTGAAGTGTCTACCACAATTTGGGAGGAGTCTATTCACAATTTCATATCATCCTAATCATGTAGGATGATTGCTGACTTCAAAATCAAATCACATTACTTAGTTGTAAGATGACTTCTTAGCGTCAAGAGAAGAGTTTGTCTTCATTGTTACAGATATAATAATATCATGCTCACACATTTTCCAGTTACATTTTAATCACCACGAGATTTTATAGGCGTGTGTAGCTTGTTTTATTGTCAACCACTGTATCCTGCCATTGAAGCGTTCATTCGTTCGTTATGACTAGTGGTATGTGGCGCGGCGCACGCCGCGCCCTTGATGTGAAATTTTGATGATGGCTTGGATTTTTAAAAAAAGAGAAATGTTCAGATTTAAATTGTTTGAAATGAAGACAAAATGTGTGAGTCTTTTGTAAGGCATTTTTCTTGGAATTTTCGAATTTGATTTTCGGCAATGTGGCACGTAATGTTAGCATTTTTTGTGTGTTGTTATGTTGGTATGTCTTCATTTTTTTTTTGATGAGTATGTTTGAATAGAAAATTCTTGATGAATTAATATATTTACATTTTTTATATATGTAGATAACGGTTTTTCTGTAGTATATTTTTTTTTATTTTATGGAATGTTGGAATATTCGCGTAAATCTTGGCCAAATTAGAATATTCGAACATGTTTTTACTTTTGTGTGAGTATGTAGCAATTTTGACGATCAAATTTTTTTATATGTTTTGTACAATATTCAAATGTTTAGTAGTTTGAAAAGTCCAAACATGTTTGTATTTTGACGTGAACATTGAATCGAGATTAGGAGAAGTGCACATGAACTATCTCTAAATGCTGGTAATTTTTTTTTTAAATTGGAATTAGGAAAAAGGTATGTCGATCATCTCTAAATGTTGATATTGTAGGAAGTTGTAATATGCAAATATACTTCTATCTTCCAAATAATATTTAATGTAAGTACATTGTTAGTAGTAATGCATTTTTTTTTTTGAATTAGAGTCCACAATTCGGGAAAGTTCATTTATATTGCATATAAATATTGACTATTTTGAATTCTGTAAATATGTTTTGTGTTTTGCCATAGATGGTTAGTGTTGGTTTTTATGAGCATTTGTTATATAGTTTAGAGAATATTCAAATATATAGCAAATGGAAGTATTTAAATATGTTTCTTTGTTGGTATGAATTTTTGAATGTAATTAAAAAAATGTATCTGAATTAGAAATGTTCGAATATTTAATTGAGATTAGGAGAAGAATGAATATGTATTATTTCTATATGGTGACAAAATTTGAATATTTTGGGGAGAAAAATTAGCGTAAGTATTTTTCGTCTTAATTTTTCTAATTGTTTTGATATGTACTTGTATTTTTCAGTGGATATATTTAGAGATGTTCATTTACATTTTGCTTGAATTGTAAAGTTGATGAAAGTGGGAAGACATGTGTATATTTCCTTTTTCTTGCTGCAAATTATCAGGTTTAGAAGATATTGGAAATTTTGAAGTTCTCAGTTTCGAAATTTCGGACATATGGCATAAATAGTAAATGTATATATTTTTTGTGGTCATGTTGATATTTTTTTTTCCCTAACAATTAGGTTTAAAGATATTGGTCTAGTTTATATTTCACATTTCTTTTATCATATTTCTTTTGCTGGAACAACACTTCAAAGGTCTCTCCATTTTGATTTGGCAGTAGGTAATATTGTTTGGAAATACAATATAGCCATTTGTTAGGTCATTTGGAAAGTTTTTTTTTTGTTTTAGAATTTGGAAGTTAATATAATTTTTAAAATTATGTTCAGTGGCACGTGTTTTTTATATTAGTAGGCGAAAATGGCAACATTCTGAAATTGTTGTAGCATGGGAATCATCAGAATTCGGGGGAAAAAACGATTTAAAATGGTTGGATTTTAGAGACTGCTTAAATTTTGAAATTGCTGCAATTGGGGAAAAATCTGCGATTTTTAAAAATGTTTATGTATTAAAAAATATTGAAAGCGGGAAACGTCACATGCCACGGTCATAAAATCATGGGGATAATAAATTATCATTTTTTTTTCTAGTTTGTCATAAATATTCATTTAAACTCCGTAGTTAGATAATGCATGGTATGAGTATCTATTAAATTGAAATACATGTAATCTGAAGAAGTGCATTTGGATGTTTTCCAAATATTAAGCAACTTGAAATGTTTGAATATGTTTGTATGTTGACTCAAATAGTTACCATTAGGGAAAATGAATTTTCATTTTGTCGGAATATTCATGTAGCGGGAACAATTTTTTTAAAATGTATTTGCGAATAGTTACCAATTTGAAATTTTTAATTTGAGTTCACAATTAGAGGAAATGCATTGTATGAGCATTTAATATGTTTATATCCATGTAATTAGAGGAAGTGCAATTAGATTTTATCCGAATATTCGTCAGTTGAAAATATTAAAACATGTCTGGTTTGTACATACATTTTTACCATTTGTTTATCTGAACATGTTGATATATTCGAGAGTAGCAAGCATTTTTTTATGGTGATTTTGATGTATTTTAGGGTAGTTTGAATAGTCAGCTAATTGAGTTGGTGGAATATGTATTTAAACGGTCACATATGGTTCCATTTTCCCATAATTTTCATATGGAATATCGTAATTAGAGGAAATCTATCATGGTCATGTCTAAATATTATGTTTCTATTTTGCTGTAAATATGTGATTTAGTTCCTTGGTTGAAGGAATATACTGTATTAATATCTATTAAATTGAATTTATTTTTAGATGAAACAATTTTTTTGATTTCTTGAGATGTGAATGGAATGAAGCATTATTTAAATTTGACTACATAATTGCAAAGAGCTAAGTTCAAGTTGAGCATTTATTAATATGAATTGCATAATTGAAGGTAGTTTAGTCATATTATTTATAAATATTAACTTGTTTGAATCGGTATAAAATGTTTGTGTTCTGTGTTAGATGGTGAATTTAGCTTAATAGTCGGAAGGAAATTTTTTTTTGAGCATTTATGAAATGCATTTTAAAATAAAGCTACAATTAGGGGAAATGAATTTTCATTCTCTCGATATATTCATGCAGCGGGAACATTTTTTTCTTCTAATTGTAAGCATGTAATTAGAGAAATTTAGGTGACATTACTTGCAAATATGTTAGATAAGCAAATGCGTTTGCATTTTATGGAAATATTCATCTAATCAACATTTTCTTAAAATGCAAGTACATAATTAGAGAGATTTAAGTTGCATTACTTGCAAATATGTTAGGTAAATTTAAATGGTCAAATATGATTCCATTATGATATAATTTTCATAGGGACTACCGTAATTAGAGAAAATATATTACCGCTATGTCTAAATATTATGTTTCTATTTCGCTGTAAATATGTGATTTAGTTTCTTGGTTAGAGGAATATATTGTGTTAACATCTTTTAAGTTGAGTCCATCTTTAGATGAAATAGATTTTTTGATTTCTTGAGGTGTGAATGGAATAAAGCACTATTAAAATTTGACTACATAGTTAGAGAGAGGTAAGTTCAAGTTGAGCAATTGCTAAATTGAATTGCATAATTGAAAGGAGTTTAGCTATGTTGTTTGTAAGTATTAACTTATTCGAATTGGTATGATTTGTCTATGTGTTGCGTTAGGTAGTTAATTTAGCTTAATAATCGAAGGAAATAATCTTTAAGCATTAATTAAAGGCAATCTGAAATCAAGCCACAATTAGAGGAAGTAATTTTTCATTTTCTTGAAATATTCATGTAATGGAACAATTTTTTTTTTGAATGTCATGTCATTTATAAATACTAACTTATTTCAAGCTGGTATGATATGTCCGTGTCTTGTGCTAAATATTTAATCTAGCTCAATAATCGTAGGGAAAAATATTCTTTGACCATTTATTAGATTCAATGTAAAACCAAATCATAATTAGAAGAAATGAGTTTGCATTTTTTCTCGAAATATTCGTCTTATTAAACATTTTTTGAATGAAGTGTCTATTATAATTTTGTACAAATTTGTAGAATTTGGTCTGAACTGATTTCGAATTGTTGAGAAGTTTGGAAATGAGATTGCATTTTATCGAAGTATTCATCTAATTAAACGTTTTTTGAAATGTAGTGTCTATTTTATTTTTTATAAATTTGTAGAATTTGGTCTTAACTGATTTTGTTTTGCCGAGAAATTTCAACAGTTTTGAAAAATAGAAAAGCAAAAAGAAAAGGAATCGCATTTTTTTCTCGAAATATTCGTCTTATTAAACATTTTTTAAAATCAAGTGTTTATTATAATTTTTTACAAATTTGTAGAAACTGGTCTCATTTGATTTCGAATTGTTGAGAAGTTTGGAAATGAGATTGCATTTTATCGAAGTATTCATCTAACCAAACATTTTTTTCAAATGAAATGTCTATTATATATTTTATACAAATTTGTAGAATTTGGTTTCATTTGATTTTGTTTTTTTGAGAAATTTCAACAGGTTTGAAAAATAGAAAAAGAAAAAGAAAAGGAAGAGGGAAAAAAAAAAGAGGCCGAACCGGCGGCCCAGCCCAACAGCCGGCCCTTTTGGCCAGCCCAGCCCACTGCGACGTCACGCTGACGTCGGCAGTGGCCGGAGCTGCCGCGGGCACGGCGAGGTCGGCGCCGCCGCGTCGGAGCGACCTAGGAGCCGGGATCAACCGCATCGGGCGCAGCGCGACGCGGACGACCCGCAGGTGGCGGCGCGGCCGCAGATCGTGGCCGGAGCGTCGCCGGCGAGCACGGACACGGCGGCGGATGCCGACGGACGGCGGCGATGATTGCGACGCGACGCGGCCGTCCCAGCACGCGTGCGTCGGCGGAGATGGAGGGCGCGCGACGGCGCACCGCGCCGTGGACTTCGATCTGTGCGAGGAGGTGCGGTGCGGCGGCGGGCTGCGTCGGCGTCCGCGGCGTTCTCCGCGCCGTTCGCGAGAGAGAAGAGGAGGGGGGGCGTGTCCGTGGCATTTTTACGAAAAACGACCCGAACTTTCCCGTAATTACAAAGAGGTCCCTGGCGACGAATTTTCTGAGAAGAGGATGGAAATTTCGGCCGCCCGCGTGCTTCTCCGCAAAAATCCCGAGAGGGATGTCTCGCTGACATGTGGGGACCACTGTACTGTAGAAATCTACAGTAACAACTGTAGCTATCTACAGTAACTCGGGAGCCTCTCAGGCCGCGATTTTGTCCTCCCATTATAGTGGTGAGATGTATTGTCACATGCATCCGATAGCTCCGGAGTGGATTAACGTGTACTCCCGTCGCACCCCCTTGACCGCAACACGCCTGTTCCTCACGGTTGACGGTAGCCCCCCACGAGATGGCAGGCACCGTCGACGCCACACCCACCATGTGTGTCTGCGAGCGACCCCAGCGGCCGCTACCACCGCAGTCGGGTCGTTGACCGTGGAGATATCCCGGCCGCACCCCTGTGCCCGTCGTCGGCTTGCAGTCAACCGCGCGCGCCTGCCTGCTATTCCTATCCTCGTAGAGCGTCGGCGGCGATCCACCCAACCCAACTGAACCGGCGAGAGTTCGGAAGCAACTTCGGCTTCTGGTTACCAACTTGTGCCCAACCCATTTTTTACCAAGCATTTTTCATCGGCGGCCTAACCGATCCTGATCAAGCTAAGCATGTCTGCTGCGTCACCGTGTGCTTGTTTCTATCGGAGCACTGACATATCTACTGCCTGCTGGTGGAACCGAATCGCCACTCTGCTATCATCGTACCTGTACTTTTTATCCATCACTGAGGATATGCATGATCTAGTGAACAACTACTGGTGATATTGTATGCCAAAATGGAAAATTAGAAAGTGACATTGTTGATTTCATTTTCTAATGGAGCAGGAGCTAGACATATATATAGTACATCTAGATTACAACTTTCGATAGTGCTTCGCGTTCTATTTTATATTTATGGATCCACCAGTGTTGGAGCTAAGTAGATCGAATAGTATCGCCGTTCTTTAATTTGTCCCATAAGGAGTTGTAGATAATCTTTGACCCAACTTATATCTTGTAACGATAACCACGAATCTCTAAGCTAAAGAATATACAATTCCAGATTCCCGGAGCTACCAACGAATAGATAGAAAGGAGTCCAGGGAAAGTGTCTTTGTCTCCCGAGCACCAGTAATCCGGAAGATTGGAAAAAAATATTTACGAGTTTGAGAAAAATCTGAAAAATCACGGATATAGTCAATGATATATCCCACAACGCGCAAAATATCATCTTCAAATAGTTTATATTCTGCTCTACACAAAAATGACAAAATTTGATAAAATTAGAGATTTGAAAATATACATATTCAGATCCACACTTTTCCATTTTTGTGTAGCCCAAAATACAAAGTATTTGAAGTTTGCACGTTTGTGGATACATCATTGGCTACATCCGTGATTTTTTTCATAATTTTTTTGGACTCATAAATATTTTTTTCGATTTTGTTAGTACACCAAGATCACTGGTGCTCGGGAGCACGAAATCTCCTCTCAGAGTCCAGCTCTTATCTTATCTTCTTCGATTACACTAGAGTTGTTCACCGAACTTTTATATATGGGTTAATTGGATCTATGTCACTCCCCAATTCACTGGTTGGACTTATGCCATTACAAAAACTGAAGTTGCAAATATGCCACTCAAAATTCTCAATACTTTTATCTATGCCATTTCCTTCATTACCAAACTTATACGACAATTATACATGTCCTTTATACAGTGGATCACGTACTGGACTGGACCCATCGCGCGCACACACAAAAAGAGTCCGTCCAGAGTCCAGACCAACACGCATCGAAGCATCTCTCGCGCCCCGTCTCGCGCTCGACGAACCCTAGCGGCGGAAGCGCGTCGCCGGCGGGAGGAGCGTGTCGCCGGCGGGCGGAGGCAGTGCTGCCCAGCGGCGGCGGGCCAGCGTCGGGAGGCGCGCATCTCTCGCGCCCCCGTCTCGCGCCCGACGAACCCTAGCAGCGGGAGCTCGTCGCCGGCGGGAGGAGCGCGTCGCCGGCGGGAGGAGGCAGTGCAGCCCAGCGGCGGCGAGCCAGCGTCGGGAGGCGCACATCTCTCGCGCCCCCATCTCGCGCCCAACGAACCCTAGCAGCGGGAGCTCGTCGCCGGCGGGAGGAGCGCTGCTGCGCAGCGGCGGGAGAAGGCAGGGGCTGCCCAGGCGTGGCTGTAGGCTGGAGGAGGGATGGAGTTGGAGTCGTCAAACATGTGAGTGCACCAGTCCCCAACATCCCCATTCTCTCCATGAATTTTACAGAGATGTGCTCGTGGATTTGTTAATTTCGCTTTTGTGTTTCGTAATTTGTAGGCTCGAATTTAGCTTAGACCTTGTTGTTCAAGGATTTGTGCTGAAGGAACCAAACGGTAGGAAATCATATGTGAAGGGGAAATCAATTAAATGGAATGTAAACTAGGATGATTTCTCCATGGATGTGCTCATGGATGGGTTAAGTGCAGAGTTGAGAGTTGGCAGAGATCAGAGTATCAGCGTGTGGTATTTTAATGTGAGAATGGCGCAAGATGTTAGACTAACTGGAAGTGATGAATTTCATGTGATGTTTGACATGTACAGAGCAGAGAGGAATCTTGCGCTTGATGTTATTGTGCTTGATAATTCTTGTTCCTAACCCTGCTGAATTTCATGTGCTCATGGATGTTTGACATGTACAGAGCAGAGAGAAATGGTTGACACTAACCCTGCTGGTTATAGCGTGGTGCATGACCCTGAGAATCCAGACATCCGAGTCGGGGCTCTTTTTCCTGACATTGTGGCTTTCAGAAAAGCTATACGGCAGCGAGCTATTATGGTTGGGTTTAAGTTGGCTAAAATCAAAACAGATCCCACTCGATTTATTGCTCGGTGTGCACATGCGACATGTCAATGGCGCATTCATGCATCTGTACTGCAGGATGGTAGAACAGTCATGGTATGGGTTGTTTACATGTCTTGTTTCCTGTCTATTATTTACTTGCAAGGTTTCTTTGTCGCACCTGACTTATGTAGTGTGTTTATCATTTGCAGATAAAAACACTTCCATTTGAGCACAATTGTCCAACGCAGAAGTTGTCAAATTGCACAATGGCTTCACAAGGTTGGATTGCAGATAGGCTTGAGGATTGGGTGAAGAAAAATCCTGGTGTTGGTGCAAAAGCAGCAAGAGGAATGTTGCAAGATGAGTACAACATCAAGCTGGAGTACAATAAGACTTGGCATGGTATGCAAGTAGCACTCAACCAAATTCATGGTAGTTACGAAGATAATTTTCCATTGCTTTTTAATTGGAAAGCTGAGATAGAACATAAGAGCCCAGGGAGCATTGTAGAGATAGAGCTAGTAAAAGATGGAACCAAATATCACTTCAACCAAATGTTTGTTGCATTCAAGCCTTGCATCCATGGTTTCTTAGCTGGTTGTAGGCCTTATGTTGGTGTCGACTCAACGACACTTAATGGGAAATTTAAGGGCCAATTAGCATCAGCAACCGCTGTAGATGGGCACAATTGGCTATATTATGTAGCATTTGCTGTGTTTGATTCGGAAACCGGTGACAATTGGGAATGGTTCATGAAACAGTTGCATAGAGCCATAGGTTCCCCACATGGACTTGTTATTTCCAGTGATGCATGCAAAGGGTTAGAGACAGCCATTGACCTTGTGTTCCCCGACTGCGAAAACAGAGAGTGCATGAGGCACCTTTATGCAAATTTCATGAAGAAATTCCATGGTAAAGTATACACAGATAATTTGTACCCAGCTGCGAGGACTTTTTCAGATCGTAAGTTCATGCATCATATGAACCTAATTAAGGAAGCAAATCCAGAAGCTATTGAATATCTTGATATTCATCACCATAGGTTGTGGTATAGATGTGGTTTTGGAGAGGCCAGCAAGGTTGACTATTTGACGAACAACATATCTGAGAGTTTCAACAACCAAATAAAAGACTTTAAAGGGTTGAATCTTTGCAATCTTGTTGATAGCGTTAGGGAGATTATCACGGAGAAGTTCTGCCTAAGAAAACTGGTAGGTCAAAAACTGAAGGGTAGAATTCTTCCTCATGTCATCAAGCAGCTTAATGCTCTTAGCAAAACCATTGGTCGGAACAAGATTATTTGGACCAATGAACATGAGGCAGAGGTTACTTTGCTGGATCTGAAATTTGTCAAAAGGCACATTGTCAACTTAGAAAGTCGCACATGTACATGTAGAGTTTGGCAAGTTTCTGGAAAACCATGCATGCACGCATTGGCCTTCATTTGTAGCATTAATGGTGCTCAAATTGAGACATATGTGGATGAATATTATTCAGCGGAAAAGTTCAAGGCAGCATATGCAGGGAGAATGCCTTCCATGACAGACAAGTCACAGTGGATAAATGTTGATTTGGGATTCAAGGTGCACCCACCTTTGCAGCAGGCGGTGGCTGGTAGGCCAAGAGTTCAGAGATGGAGAGGATGGCTAGAACCTGGTAGGAAAATAGTCAAGTGCAAGAGATGTGGTAAACCTGGGCACATGAAGAAAACATGCAAAGCCCCTGATCCTAAATATGTGGCAGTAGATGATGATTACATACCTGAAGATGTACCAGATCCATGTACACCCACAAATAAAAGGTGGTTCACTAGTTGTGTTTATGCATCTCTTTTTCGTGACTTTTATATCGTGAAATTGATTTATCTTGTTCTTATTTGCAGGAAGAAAGGTGAAGAAACAACTGCTACAATAGATGGTGATGCAATAGATGATGAACCCATTATCAACTTTATAAGGTAATTGCCGCACTTGCCTGAATCTGATATTGCTCAATCTAAATCACATGTTGTTAATGCAGGAAAAAGGCTAGAACAACTCCACAGAAGCCCAACACATCAGCCAAGGAGAAGACACCCGTGAAGATAGCTACACCACAAGAGAAGACCAAGCAAAAGACCCCAGTCAAGAAGACTGCTATGTCACAAGAGAAGGCCAAGAAAAAGACTCCTGTGAAGAAAGCTATGCCACAAGAGAAGGTCAAGAAAAAGACTCCACCAAAGGCTACCTCTAAAGGGAAAATAGCCAAGAAACGTGTTCCATTTGCGCCTGTTATACCTCCACCTCCACCTGCACCTCCAGTAGTGCAGCCTCCATATGGTGCAAAAAGAAGCCTCCGAAATTGGCTTGGTGGCTAGTGGATAACTCAACTAGGTGTTTGCTTTTGCTACTTGTTCTGTGAACTTTATTTGCCTAGGAACCTCTCTTAAATTGTGCTTGTGAACCTATGTATGGACATGTTTGAATTGTGCTTACAAATGTGTGTTGAATTGTGCTTGCAAAGATATGGAACATAGTGGTTAAGTGCTGCCAAAATTTTGTGTGAATGTTTGACAAGTTTCAGGTCAGAGCATGAAATCTCATTGTATGGATCAATACGTGCCCAGAATTGGCTCGTATTTCAACAGTACACTCATATTAATGTTTTTGATTTTCTGTAATTTTTTTAGATTTTTCTGAGAATTTCAAAATTTCGGCCAAAATTTGAAAAATTTCTGGACAGAACTTAAAATCTCAGTTTAATGGTCCATATGCGCCCAGAATTGGCTCGTTTTTAAACAGTAGGCTCACATTACTGTTTTTGATTTTCTGTAATTTTTTTAGATTTTTCTGAGAAAGTCAAATTTTGGCCAAAATTTGAATTTTTTGAATTTTTGGGCGCCCGGACACCGCTAAATTGCTGCCAAAAAGTTGGGCACTGGGGTAGTATGGTAAATACGACACTATATAGTCAAATACATGTATAAATTAAACCGTTATTCTATTTAGTGGGGACAATGGCATAGATAGAGGTATTGAGAATTTTGAGTGGCATATTTGCAACTTCAGTTTTTGTAATGGCATAAGTCCAACCTGTGAATTGGGGAGTGGCATAGATCCAATTAACCCTTTATATATACCAGGTTGTCAGACACATGTATCTTTGCCATTTTGCTTACCTGGCTGGCCGCGCTTTGCTCTTTCGACCTTTTTGCCTAGCTGGATAGATGACTGCACTTTGTATTTTCAACTCTTGAACTTGCATATGTGTGCGCATCTAAGTTATGCCACTTAAGTGCTGACCAGAGTGTGCACTTGTTTTTGTGTGCACCGTAATCCCATCATGGAAGTAGACTCTTAAAGTACATAATGCACAACTTTATCAATCCCATCATGGAAGTATCTCTCGCAACCACATAATCTTATCTGACCAGAATTATAAAGAATTGATAGTCTATATCTTGCAGTAGTCACAATAATTTTCTTGATTGACAAACCCTCCCGATTCTGTGAACCAGTCAAATCACATAAACAGTCCAAAAATTCTGAGGTTTCGGTGTTCAAATATTACGGCATGGCACTCTGTTTTGCTGGGAGACTTCTAGTTTTTCTTATTGTGCTGGTGTGTTTCTTGGAGCATTTTAATTGTGGCTCGTCGATTGGTGGGCGCTTTGGACAATTTGTATCTGCTTTAGTCATTGTTTTTCCTACATAATATTGTTTCTTCTTAATTAAAACATTCAGACCAATGAACATTTGTTGTATGTGCTCTTACAGAAGATGCAAGATCAATGGGAGCATGATCCATGTCAGCAAGAGTTTAGAATCCGTGGAGATAGAAATGTGTATCTAAGGTCAACGAGACCATGATCCAAGGGAGCAAGAGTTTGTAGTCCGCCGGTTATAACCACTTTGCATCAATAACTGGCAAACATGCAGATGCAGGCAACAAGATAACGATAGCTCGACTTGGCACTCTTTTTTATCTGAAGTCTGAATATAGCATTAGCAAATATTAGTTTGAAGTTCTTCCTTTTTTCAAAAAAAAATCTAAAATATCATCTCATCATAAATGGAGACCAGTGACAACATTGCGTTGTACACTGTTTACATGTAGGATGGTTGCCTTCTCTTACCTAAACCATGTAGGATGATAGCCAACTTAAAAATAGAGAGTGAAAAGAGAAGAGATTTTTTTTGTACCAGATATAATAATCTCTTGCTCACCCATTTTGTAGTTAAATTTTAATCACCACAAGATTTTAGAGGCGTGTGTAGCATGTTGTATTGTCACTTTGTATGATGTGAATGGATAAGGAGAATATGTCTTCTCAACCACTATATACTGCCATTGAAGCGCTTATGAACTTTTCACTCTGTATAATATCTGGCACAACGAAGAAAAAAGCTTATGTGAATGGATAGGAGAAGATGTTTTCTCAACCACTGTATACTGCCATCGAAGGCTCATTTCTTCGTTATGAACTTATGATGTATTGTCACATTGATCGGATAGCTCCGGAGTGGATTAATGTGTACTCCCTCCGTTTTTTAATATAAGATGTTTTAGTATGTACACAAATGTACATAGACATGTGTTAGTGTGCATGTTCACTCACTTTAGTATGTATCTAGACAACATGTGCAACACCTAAATCATCTTATATTAAAAAAACGGAGGGAGTAACTTGCACTCAACGAGAATTGTTGTCTGGTATATCCGGACATCTTCTTAATCATCCATCAGCTTTAAAAGATAAGTATCGATCACTCTAAGCAGCTATTACACCATGCAGGACGCATTTCTTAAAGGCTTAGAGAAATACACTACTGCAGATACAATGCATATGCAAACTCATGGTCCGGATACTCACCACACTGATGTAGACATCTGATATGCAGTGCAGATCAAATCACATTACTCAAGATCAGGACATTCGCAATGTCAAGTACGCAAGTGTCAACCACAATTGGGGGAGTACTGAAGCTATTCACAATTTCATATCATCCTAATCGATTCTAATTGCACACTAGTTTATACAGAGTACTTACTACTCCCTCCGTCTCAAAATAAGTGTCTCAATTTTGCTAAAAAATGGATGTATTTATACATGAAACATGTCTAAATACATCCATTATTTGACAAAGTTGAGACACTTATTTTTGGACGGAGTGAGTATTTACAAATGTACGAAGCTAAAGATGCAGTGGCAGGCAACACCTTATCTTCACAAAGGATCCTAAACTGACGAATGCTATCCGTTTCGTCACTGAAATAAAAGAAGCAGACGAGAAATTTGACCAAAAAGCTCATCGATCGGTCGACTGATTCCTCTGCTCGTCTGCTTCCGAGCTCCATCCCGGATCTGCGCCGGCAGCTACGGCAAGAAGGGCGGCATCTCGCCGTAGTGGGCCGCGGGCTTCCATCGCGCCGCTGCTGGGTCGGGCCGGGCTCCGCAGCGCTGGCACCGCTCGGCGGGCGGCAGGCGGGCGACGAGGATGCGGCGGCAGGAGGGGCAGGAGGAGTGGCCGCGCAGCCACTTGTCGACGCAGGGGGCGTGGAAGGCGTGGCCGCACTGCGGCAGCACGCGCATGGGCTCGCCATCCTCGAACTCGGCGAGGCAGATGGCGCACTCCGGCGCCTGCCCGGACTCCGCCTTGCCCTTGCCTTTCCCGCCGTTTTCGGGGTCGGCGGCGACGTAGGGCACCGTGGGGATGGCGCGGAGCACGGACTTCTTGACGCCCCGGTTGGCGGCGACGGCAGAGGCCGCGCCGGGTGCGCCGACGCCGAGGTGGCGGGAGCAGGCGCAGCGCGCGACGAGGCCGATGGTGAGGACGCAGATGAGCGCGCAGAGGAGCGAGGCGAGGATGATGATGATGTCCCGGTCGTCGGCGATGATGGGCGCGCCCGGCGAGGCTTCCGGCGCCATCAGCAGCCTCCTCGCTGCCATCATGACGACAGGTAGCCGCTGCTCTTGCTGCATCGATGGATGGGATGAGACGGCCGACGACGGGCGTGGTCAGTCGTCACGGGCGGGCGGGCTTATCGCTGGGGTGCGGGGAGGAAGGTGACAAGTGTGTGCTGGAAGCTAGCTTGGACTGGCGGCCCTGGATCTTTATGGAAGAACCGGCCGGATTTATCTCGTCGGCTTTTCAATTTCCATAGGGTGTAGATAAAGCCGCCCGGTGTTCCCGGGCTCGAGGGAGAAACAGGGGGTGGTCGGTCGGTAGAGCCAAAGACAGTGGGCGCTGGTTCTGAAACCAGTGCACCGGAGCAAGCATCTACTCTACAACTAGTAGTATAGTTTAAAAAAAAAAACTACTCTACTAGTAGTAGTAGTATAGTTTCAAAAAAAAAACTACTCTACTAGTACGAGCGTTGGCGTGTCTACCTAGCGAATCATGGTAGGTGCGGCTTTGCTACACTCTTCGTGTTATGGTCTGATTTGGACTACTCCATGTGCGGTGAACGTATGGGATCAGGCCGGGTGTAACTGAACTCCGTGGACAGAATATACCTGGAATGATACGATCAACAACCCAAAAAGACTATTGGATATTTGCCACATATACGACAACCTGGCGCTAAAGACAAATATATAGCCTCTAATCTAATCCTCTCTTAGTCGCGTCTTACTCTTAGCAAGTTAGTACATCCTCCGATTCACTTTTAAGTGTTGGAAGAATATTACTAAGCCCGAACAATTTCTAGCACAGCTAGCGACAATTGTTTGGAATCGGAGGGAGTATTATATTAGTACTGGCTTTTAACTTTTGACTTATAAGGCACAAAAGTATCTAAATAGGTGTTTTTTTATTATCTCTTCCGCATTATACCATCATTTAACAATGTCCAGTCAAAAGTCAAATCCAAAGTCAGAAAATACCTATTTAGATGTTTTGTAACTTATAAGTCAAATTCCAAAAGTTAGATATAAACCCAACCAAATAGCCCTATGTCCATCCCCTCAATAGTTAGTTGGTAGAAATTCTGCATACATGCATGCAATGGATTGATTCACTTGTGTGCGTGTGAAGCTGGTCATGATCATTTTTCACACACGCAAAAAAGGATTTATTAGGCAACCTAGGAGGGGGGGGGGGGGGGGGGGGGGGGGGGGGGGTAAACTAGAGGGAGATAGTTTTCCCACGTGAACTGAATTCGATTACACAAATGAGATATTTAGACAAGTGGGTGAGCCGCAAGGGAAGGTGATCGCGCCATGGCATGGCGGGTTGCCTTACAATCAACATCATTAATTAGACCGATAGGATCAAAACGTTAGATCGGCCACCATGTTTTCTAGTTGTAGTAGAAGCGTGCTTAGTACTGATTAGAATACGAGCACTGCTATATGTACGGCACTATTTGTACGACATTTGTGCGACACACCGAATCAATCCGTCAGGATACGGCATGAAACCGTGGGCATCCGTCGGATTTGCATCGTACAAAGACCGGACACAGAAACGTCGTACGTGTAGAGGTTTCGTTAGAATACTTTGGATATTCTACCTGACGAATTTAAGAGGATTGTCACCCGGGGGCGGGGGGACATGGGGAATTAGCCACGAATGATCTAAATACTAATGTTGCTTTGCTTTACTTACGCCAGCACCACATTTTTATGCGGGTCTTAGCAAAAAAAATGATTAAGCTATTTCGAGAAATATATTAAACTAACATCCTAGACGATTTCACAAAACCATTATCGCTTAGCTTTCGACTTTTGAAGAATATATTGGCGGATGAATTAGTCGTTGATGTTCTTGTTTCTTTAGTCCCCTTAGTAGCCCCTATACCTGTCATGTTGCTTGGATTCTTCGTCTAGATTTCAATACTAGGTTCGCCTGCGGCTGAATCGAATGAACACAATGTAATCGAACATGGACAGGTGGTTGATGTCAATCATTCCCAGGCACGACCGTTGCAACGGCAGTTGAAACCAAGCTAATATCTTAAATTAGTAGTTTCTATATATTTTCTTACGTAAGCATACACTACACACCTCTGTTAAGACATTTGTTAGATTGTATGCTTTAGAATCTTACCAATCGAAAAATTCAGGAGGGCTCTTCCCCTCCATTGTCATGCTCAAAAAAGAATCTTTGCCAATATATTGAATATTCTTAAAGTCGGAGAAGAACATTCACACAAATAATATACATAAACACTATATAATTCATCAATTGTAAAAAAAATCAAGGAGAGGTGTGCTTTTCCTTTTTATTTGCACATTTAAGTATAATATTTCACAAAAGATAAAACTTTTTGTGCGACTTAGATATATCGCAGTGATATATATTGCAACCACATAATGGAAAGCAATTGATAAAATATTTTATGGTTAATAATGCTAAGTATTTACTATGTAAAATAGATTTGTTAAAACCACGCTATAATTAAAAAATTAAGAATGTATAGAACTTAAGTGTAATTATATTTATTTTAACTCGTCCTGGATCAAAAATTTAGTTGGAACAACACTGATCGAATGGAGCCTACTTTGTAGCATGAAAATTTTAGAATCCGTGGAGATAGAAATTTGTATCTAAGATCAAAGAGATTGTGTGAAGTAAGGAGGAGTTTGTAATTCTCGTGATAAAACTGTTTGCACCTAATAATGGGCAATCAACTAGATAATGATGGCCCTCCTTCTTTCTTCTATCTGAATGTAGCAGTAGCCAATATTAGTTTGAAGTTCTACTTTTTCAAAAACACAAATCTAGAATATCATCTGAGCGTAAGATGATTTCTTAGCTTCTAAGAGAATAGTTTTTCTTCATCGTACCAGATATAATCTTTTGCTCACACATTTACTAGATAAATTTTGATGGCCACAAGATTTTAGAGGCGTGTGTCGGTATGTAGCATGTTGTACTATCACTTTGTTTGATGTGAATCGATAACGAAAAGATGTCTTATCAACCACTGTATATTTCCATTGAAGTGCTCGTTTCTTCATTGTGATGCATCGTCACATAAATCTGATAGCTCCGGAGTGGATTAACTTGCGCACAACGAAGAACTATTGCCTGATATATCCGGACATCCCATTTCATGTATTTTCTCTTAATCATCTATCAACTTTAAAGATATATATCGAGCACTCCAAGAAGCTACACCATGCATCACGCATTTCTAAAAGGTGGTTTAGACAAATATACTAGATACAATGCATATGCAAACTCATGGTTCGGATACTCACCACACTGATATAGATATCTGATAAGGGCGAATCAAATCACATTACTCAAGATGAGAACATTTGCAATGTCAAGTGCCAGCCACAAAAAACGGCTCGACACGAACACTTGGAGGGCTGTTGTGGCTGTTTTTTTAGCCCGGACCACCCATTGGGCCTTTGGGGGTGTCGTTTGGCGGGTGCTGGTGGAGATGCTCTTAGAGAAATTCACCAGATACAATGCATATGCAAACTCATGGTCCGGACACTCACCAACCTATATAGACATCATGCAGTGCAGATCAAATCACATAACTCAAGATCAGGACATTTGCAATGTCAAGTGTCAACCACAATTGGGGGAGGATTGAAGGTATTCACACTTTCATACCATCCTAATCGATTCTAAGTGCATACTAGAATACTTAGTATTTACAAATGTACGAAGCTAAAGATGCAGTTGTAGGCAACACCTTATTACCCACTTGCAGACAAGGATCCTATACTCACGAATGTTGTCCGTTTCGACACTAAAATAAGAGAAGCAGACGAGAAATTTGACCATAAGGCTCGTTGCTCTGGTCTTCTTCTAGCTCAGGGCTGGATCTAGGGAGAACCTCGGTGACTTCTACGCCAAAAGGGCGGCATCTCGGTTCCTAGTTGAAGTATAAGTGTGCTGGCAACTTATTAGAGTATACTTTGGAGTTTCGATAGCTATCTTCATCTAGATTTCAAGACAAGGTTCGCCTGCGGCTGAATCGAATTGACATAATGTCATCGAACATGGCAAGATGGTTGATGTCAATCATTCGTAGACGCGCGTTGCAACAACAACTGAAACCAACGTGTTGTCATGACCTGTAGATGTATGTTTCGCCCTTGCTTGTGTGGCATAGTTAGGGGTTGGTTATTCCCTTCTAGGCCACCACAGTATATTTTGCATTAACAAATCTAGAGTAGTTAAAATCATGGTTGTGTGTGTGCATCCTATGATGCAGAGACCGGGAGGCTTTGACCTCCCTTTTTAGAAAAGAAAAGTTAATCGACTCCAAGTCCTGGTCGGAAAAGAATAACAAACAAAAACAAAATAACTAATGAAGTAAAGGGCTCCTAAAAAAGATAAAAAATTTCCTTCCAACACACCTAATCCCATGAACCTGACTTTTCGACCATGAAAGGCATCATAGTATATGATTATGGTATATAAAGTATTTTAGCCGATTATCGTGCTTACAAGTTTTCAAAATTATGAAGATGTTGGTGCACCTAAATGCTAGTTTAGGTAAAAACTCCACACATGCAAAGAATTATGACTGTTGTTGCGGTTTTCAATACAATTTCCTTCAAAAGCACCTTATCCGACGAACCAGAAAACATGATCATTTGTAGGAGATGGAGAAATGATGCATTAAGTTATCCTACACCATTTTTTTTTAGCTCCGTGCTTCTTAGACATGTATGAATTTCAATGTCGTGATCTTACTCTCGAAAAAAATGCCGTGATCACGAAGTAGTGAGAGAACTGCTACTGTACTTCATTTCTCATGGTGCAACAAGCCAACAACACAGGTTAGGACGAAAATTGACAGTAATTGGCACACGTCGCCGGTACTCGAACACTCGATAAGATTTTTCAGAAAAATAAATACGATAAACATCTCCACCAGCCACCACTATAGTACATGTCTACATCCGCCCTCGCGGCGGCAATCAATAGAGGGCCGTTCTTGTTCGGCCCGGTCGTGCCATGTACACCAAAATCCACATAAGTCCAGTCCAGCCCCATACCGGGATCCCGGGCCCCGGCATGTCCCGGACGGGCCGTCGCACGTCACTCCTTCAATTGCAGCTACGATATTTCCACTTCTTCTTCCACCCTGGGCAGGGACGGTGCCCACCCTTTTCTAGGCGCCTGCAGAGTCTGCGTTTCCTCGGCCGTTTCGAGCCGACGGTTACGTCGAGGGAAAAGTGCTACCTGCCAGACGAGACGTAGCCATCGGTGGTCGATCGACGTGGAAGGTGTGTTTGCCGGGTCTTATCTAGCTTTCCGGCCGTGTCTTATCTGCGAGTGTGAAATGACGAGTTGAAAGGGGCCGAACTCGGTTATTCTCCTCCCTTATCGGATTACTAGTTCCTCACAGAAGTGGAAGGTAAAATATGATTGTAGCCACTGAGATATGCTCGCGGACAGTTCAGTCAGCGAGCGCAGGATCTGGATTTGAGATTGCCTGGATTAGTCGGCATATCGCAAACGGGTTACTACAAAGTTTTATATATGGTGATATAATACGATCGAGTAGGTCGATCTTAGTCAAAGGTCGACAGCCGACTGAGGTATAAAGTTGTGCGATATGATCCACCTAAGATACCAGAAAGAGAAAGGTCGTCGATGCTTCACAGCTTCAGGCTCCTGACATTTGTTGTTACTGACTGATCTTTGGGGGGCGGGTCGGCCGACCAACCAACCAGGTGCATCTAACACGCATAAACATCCTTATCCATTAATCCTTATCCGTTATCCTAATTACCCAACACCTCAAGATGAACACAAACCACTGCTCAAATTTGGTAAATTAAATCCAGAACATTTTTCCTTGATAAACAAAGAGTAAGACTCAATGATATCTGTCTTCAAATCGTAACTAAATTAACCTCGATTTCCACCTAACTGACAGAAAAACGCAGCCCACGATGTCTGATGTAAGAAATGAGAACTATGTACATTGAAGCACAAGGCAGAGCGCTTCCGAAGACTACTCCAAAAACAGCTTACTTCACGGTAACCTGGAGACGTGATCTTTCTTGGGATCGGTGGGAATGAACACGGGGAGCTGGTGAGGCCGAGACGCGCCAGAGGAGCGTTGGCTGCAGCCGCCAGGATCTCTGAAGCTTCTCGTTGCAGAATCTGCCATCAGAGGTCCACCAAAGAATATGGACTGTCCGGTGTACACAAGGTCGGGACGGCCCGCGCGAGAGCTCGGACCCTGGTTTGCCTGCGCAGACATGAACCGGCCAGTTTCCTGATCCCAGTACACAGACGACCGAGGGGATCTATCTGTGTTTGGAACACCAAACCTCCTTGCGTTGTTGGCTTCTGAGATGGCCGCTTCGTTTACGGCACTTGCTCTGGCTGAGAATGGAGACCGGTTTACTGATGTCTGATAGATCGGGTTGAAGTGCTTTGCGGGATGGTGCTCTGCAATAGGCGTCGGAGTCCGCAAGTTGCTCTGGAAGCTGCTGGGTGTCTGGGGATACAGCTCAATGTCGTCTGCACTTGCTATGCTGGGTGCATAAGAGGACTTGTGCTGAGCATTCCTGCCAGGCCGAGTGTCGATGTGGTGTCCAGTATCACCACTCATGACACTGCTTCTGCAGCTGAGGTTGTCACTGGAGCACTGGTCGGCCTCGTATTGGGTACGGCTATTGATCGGTTTCAGTACGGATGAAGAGGCTCTGGCTTTTGCTGCTGCTTTCATGGCCTCGTTTGAATCCAGTTTTGCGAGCTTCCATGGGCTAATGCGAACTGGGCGCTTAGCATGTTGCTTGGCTCTTTCGACCGGGTCCATGCTATCAGGATCAACAGTTGAAGGTAATCGCCCAGGTCCCAAGTGCGGAATGATTTCGTCCTGTGATATCATGCAGACAAGATCAAATATAGGCAGAAGAACTTTCTCAAAAAGTAGGAGATAGAATTCAACTTCAAAATGGAAACAATTATGATGTACAGAACACATGCCTTGCACAAATAGTTCTGATAGATTATCTCAATGACAGTGCAGGTTTATTGAAGTGGAAAACATAACCCCTTCCTTGAAAAAGTAATCCCAGAACTTGATATGCTTCCAATGATAGAAACATGAACGCCAGACAATTAACTCTTTATGGGGATTTGGTTTCTTTGAGCAAACTACGGAAAGTTGACATGATTTACAACTAGAAGTGTCACTGGATACAAAACACACCTGGTCAACAAAGATGCGTGGTGGAGTGCACCATGCACCTTTGTAGTGCCGCGCGAACGAGCTCCCGCTGAAAGCAGTTGGTGCAGAACTCATGGGAGAAGATGCCAAGCTTTGCTGGTCATCATTGACAGAGAGGCCTGGAGGTTCACTCTGAGCCCTCATTGCCACAACATACTCATAAGTTGTGATGCCCTGAAAAATGGTGTAACAATGCAATATCATAATCCATTCCTTACGAAAATGAGAGTACAATTTTTTACAAAGGATAAGAACCAACCTTACGGATTAATAATATATGAAAGAAGAACAGCTCCGCCAAGGGCACTGAAGCAAGAACAGAAAGGGCTGTACTCAGGGCCTGAAGTCAAGGATGTACTGAATTAGGATTGTGCTAGTCATGTTTCATACTCAAAAAATTGGCTATTGTACAGTCCTTGTCGCTTGAGGGATGACTAACTCAAGTATGATGTTATAATTAACTATACTAGTTGAATTCGGCGCGGCGACACCGCCGCGCCCTTTAAGAGAAATTTTATGTGTGAAATGTTTTGTTATAATGACATAGTAAATGTTGCGTATTTGTATGGAGGGACTGGTTCGTAATTTCCGGAAAACTTGAGGACTTTCTTGCAAAAATGTCGCCTAAAGTACAACGAATTTGAAGATTAGAGAGAATTATGTATATGTCCGTAAAAATAAAAATGTTAAAACATGAAAGTTGTTTGGAAGGGTGATATCCATCTACCCGTCAAAGGAAAATTGAAACGAATGACTGAGTGCGACGAATTTGACAAAATTCGTCAAATGTTTTTGCGAATTTGGATCCAAAATTAAGGAGGTAGAGTGGACCAAACTCGAAACCGATCACGGGAATGGAACCTACTCGTCGACGCGCATATATTTTGTGTACATATTATCATGAAAAGGGGAGCGAATAGTAATTTTTTGTAAATGCAAGGGTATTTCCGCAAAAGCGCCGGTTCGTAATTTCCGGGAAACGGGGGGACTTTCTTGCAAATTTGCCGCGTGGAACGTCGGATCGAGAGGCGACGGCGTGGATCGAAACACTGTGGAGTGTCGTGGCAAAAAAAAAACCATGTGGGAAAAAAAAAGAAAAAAGAAAAAAAGAAACACTGTAGAGCGCTCTCAGGCCGGCAAAATCTCGCGCCTTAATATATAGGGTAATACTTCAATGCAGCTCAACAGCAATATTACAACATCAACATATACTCCTGATTTGATTTTGCACCTTACATAGACCACACAATGAAGATTTGAAGAGGATGAGAATTGTAAAAAAGAGGATGGGAATTGTAAAAGTAGTCATGATGAAATGCAAATGTACAGGAAGAAGTACTGCAGCGATATGCCTCAAAACTAGATCAACAAAAGGGGTAACACTTACCACAATGACTGCAAACGGTGCTCGTGAAAGACCATAACCAAGCTTTTCCCCTATCTCTTCTTCAATGGATGTTTTATCAGTGAAGCAACGGACAAACACAGCTATACCAACACCACACTCAACCGCAAGCTTTATGGCATAATGAAAAATTACAATTAAAACATGAAAAGATGCTTTCAGAACGTCAAATTCAGACTTAATCATATACTTATCGGCATTTAGAAAAAAATATGTTGCCAGATAGAAATATCATACCCAAGCAAGACTCACAGCCATAAGGCACAAAAACGTGACATAGTTTTTCCTTCCAACGCAATTGTTCAGCCACTGCATCAAAAGTATGAAATAAGAGAAAAGAAAAGCCACACCAACAAACTATAAAGGGCAAAAAAAAAAGAACTACATGAGCTTCAACAGGACACCTACCCGACAATGATGATCAAAACCATCAACACACTTGTCACAGCTTCGACAATGTTTACTATTTTTACGCACCTGTATCAATACACAAAGACAAAAGCATTTCAGTACAAACCAATACTCTAAATTAACAGCATGAATTTGCGGAAACCGAAAGGGCCTGGATATTGATACACCAAAGAAATAGAAGGAAGCAAACTTTAAATGCGCTACTCATAATCTATTAATGTTGCAGAAGTACCAAACCAGATAAATACCAAGGCAGACCTAATGTAGATGACACCTACTATGGATCTCATAAACATTGTCTATTTTATCCACTCTTCTTTTCCTTTTTCCTGACCTATTTTCAATAGAAACAAGATCTATGCAATTATCTCATTCATGCATCTTTCCTTAATAATCCTTAATGTGAGATTGTTTTTACCAGCTACCGCATCGATGTTAACTAGGCTGGTTTGTTTTGGACTTTATGTCTCTATGGAAAACTAAAGTTTGTTTCTATGCCATAATATGAACTGCGTCTGCCTGTGTCAAAGGCAGATGCAACTAACTTGTTACAGGAAACATTGTCTGTTGCTAAAAGTCTTGGAACTGTTTAAATACGACATTATGCTGCGCATGGAACCAAAATTTCAAGTGAATACACAGATAAACAATAATCCAATTTATACCAGACCTCTTTAACATCTGTTGTAATATAACCGTCAGTTATAGGAAATAGGCATGGACCCAAGAAACAGGTAAATTAGAATTACTGAATGCGCCGTTTTTCAGAACTACCATGTGACTAACAAAAGGAGAAATGTGTCTGAACCCTGATATATTCTGCTAGCTAAATAGGGTTGGAGCTGAAGTAAGTACCTCCGTATTGCAAAGGCTGCAAAAGAGCGCTTCCTCACCATAATCTTCCTGCTGGTAAGCTTCATCTTCTTTGCGACAATCCTCTTTCCTAAAAACAGCACAACAGAAACAACCAGCTCCTAAACATGATTTATGCTTCTGGATTTCCTCGCTTGTTTGCAATCCTGATTTGCCAGCTTCTTCTTGAGTGTCTATGTTTGCTTTTAACCAAAAGGATATGCTGCATTAGTATTCAAAACTTCAATAGCAGTTTCACCAGGTATCAGGACATACCTTCTGATTTATAGATTAGTGCACCATTGACGGTAATCAGGATGCCAGGGTCAGCAGGATCAATAGCAGTACATCTAGCATACAGAATTAGTACTGATAAGGCCTGATAAACAGAAATGATCCAAAGGTATATCAAATGAAATGTACTTCACGATTCAGTCCATGCATGAAAAGAGAGGAAGTGGAACCTTACCAGAAAACTGTAAACACCGATTGCAATATATTGATACAAATCCTTCCCGAGAAATGGAGACAAGAAAGCATAGAATGCTATACACAGCAAGAAGAACACTGTTATAGCCACCACCTGCCAAAAAAATCACCATCCGTCTGGTAAAAAACAAGATCAGAGATAATAACCTTTGCCTAAACACCGATTTTCATAAATAACGAGCATCTGAAGTGCCTAAACTGTCAAATTCACATGTGGAGAACTTAAGTTTTTTTACATAAGGTATCTACGCTTGCTGAGATTTTGCAGGCCTCTGGTAAAAAACAAGATCAGAGATAATAACCTTTGCCTATTTGTTTGATCTTTTGAACAACCGTCTGGATTTTAATAAAGGGGAGATAAGACGATCAGATGAAGGTGAGCAGGATGAATTCCTGTATATGGACCAGAGCTATTAGTACTAACTGAATTTTCTTAACTAAAGATAGAATGCACTCGACAGAACCAGATGCATAGACCAAATGTGGTGCAACACATCACCTCCTTCCTCCCAGAGCTCAGATCACCAGCCAAAACTCAGTCATAAATATCCAATCGTTGGCTATAATACTTGCTAATTCAATAGACAAAGCTCTTTATTACAGGTCACTCTTTTTTAATGATAGGTCAGCTGTCCCCGATCTGATGTGCTTAGCCAGGATACACAACACACAAAGGGCTAAGCAAACTCAAATTCCGCAATCGAGTTACTATAAAATCCAACAGTTCGTAGTTATCATGTGATCAAACTCAGGTTAGGCTAATTAAAGCGAGTTGGCAGTGTAAACAGGAAGGAGACAAAAAAACAGAGTTGGCGGCGGCAGTGAAAGCCGCGGAAACCGAATTCCAACTCCAAGGCCAGAATCCCCCATCACATCAAAGACGAAAGAGCAGAAGAGACCAACAGGAAAGCAACAAAAAGTAACAGTTTATTTTCAGAATGAAGCACCCCCATGAAATTCGGGCAACATGGCACCAGATGAAACCGCTAATAAGCAAATCAAATCCATGTACTGCTTGGCGTCGGGGCAGCAGAAACAGCCAACATGCTAGTAGCAATCACCATCTACACACAGTACAGAGTGAAGTCCCGCAGAAGCGCCCAAAAAATGTAGGTAAAAGTAACCCCATTACATCAGACAGATAGATGATTACGAATTATAAGAATGAAGCCGAAAGGCGAGGGGACACATCAGATCGAATCGAACAACGGGAATCGGTAATTTACTCGTGATGATAACCTAGACATGCTAGTACTATGACTGTAAAAAATGACACTATCCACACCGGCCGCATAGCACCAGGAGATTTGCAAGCGCCATTGCTCTACTGCAGGGCCCATGGAAGCATTGAACCGAAATTCTCTAGTCCCGCGGCGGCACAGGAACCGTAGGCGACGCGGCGGAGAGATCCGAAGCCGAAGGCACGCGCATTGCGGGTCCAAGCACGGACGGGAAACACAGGGAAGGAAGGACGAGGGCGAACGGACCTGCAGTGTGTGGGCAGGGAGCTGCCACCCGTGGCGCCGCGCCATGGCGACGCTACACTGCCGCGGCGGAGGCGGGCCTCGGGATCAGCGACGCGGCGGCGGCGGCGGCGGCTGCTGCATTGGGGAGCGCGAGATCCCGGGCGCCGCGGGCGGAGTAAACCCTAGCGCCCCGTACGGTACGGCTCCTCACACTCTCAGCGCCTGCGCGGGGAGAGAGGGGGGCGTGGTGATGGTGGTGGTGGAGTGGGTGTGCGTGGCGGTGGTGGTGGACTGGGTTTTTTACTGGAGGTGGAGGAGCCGGTCTCCTCTGCTCTCCCCTCGGATTCTCCACGGGCCGTCCTCTGCTCTCCTCGCCGTATATGGTGCGGTGCGTGGACTGTGTGAACTCGAGTGAAAATTCGTTTTCTTTTCAAATTTGGGACTCGTTTGGCATTTGCAGCGGTTCCAGTTTGGTTCAGTCCTTTTTCTTCCCATTGTAGGGCTCCTTCATTTGCAGGATTTTTAAAATGCAGGAATAGGAAAAACACATGACTGAAATAACAGGTCCACTTCATTCTATAGGGTTAGAAATTACTATCCATCAGTGTTTGTACTCATAGGAGTTGAGAGAAATTTTCCTCCAAAATAGAGTGCAAAGAAATCATTTGTAGGAGTTCGAAGAGAGTGCAATCCTATGAGTACAAACAAACTTTGTAGGAAAAATCCTAAATATCCGCATTATATAAAAATCCTACACAATTCCCTTAAATCGAAGGAGTCGCGTTTGCTTGTTCACTAGTATTTTAGAAGCATATTATAAATTAATCACGTTGTAGTACACTTTTGCAACGGTAGCCACAATGGTGGTGGCCCCTTCTAGTCATACATGGATACATGCATGTACATATGTGGACGTAAATTTTGGAACTTAATATGACCATTTTTTACATGCGCAACAAATCACAAAATAATACAGGCTGCAAGCTAAGTTTCAAAATTTAAAACTTAAATGATCATTCGTGGTCTTGTGATTTTAGCACAACTCGCGAATGTTATGAAATAACACAATTGTAAGTTTCTACCCCATACGACATATGTTTGTGTTATCTATTTACTTTTTGGAACTTACAAATACGACTTTCACTTTGTTTGTGAGAAAGAAAAACGGGTTCATAACTTCATATGCACCCAGATTCCGTTGATGATTTCTACATGTACTCTAAGTATCTACGACTCTTGTCCCCCTACAGGCACAGGCTGCACACAACTACTTTGGGGCGTGTTTGGTAGCCTGCAGGGGTTTCCCACCTCGCTAGGGGCAGGCTCCAGCGGGCATGGCCGAAGGAAAACAGCCCCCGAGATCTGTTGGTGGGTTTGTTTGGTAGCCTGCAGCAAAGAACGCCGCATGGGCTGGGCAATTTGTTGTGATTGTTTGGTTACATCATTGCATGGCCATATGCAACTATGCTTATGTTTGGTTGTATGCAAAGCAACTGCTTATGGCTACCTCTTTCACCTATGGTGATGTTACCCGACAAATAATGGAGCATAAACCATATCATATCATAGCATAATAGGATACCGAGTTCACAAACAGGTCTATGCAGCACGATCAGAAGCTCATGCTGCATCTGAAGTTCATCAACGGAGGGGTTAATATATACCTCCTCCTACATATTACAGACCACTAATCAGTACCTACTGGTCATCAGGGAATGCATCGACGAACAGGCTACGCAGGTAAGCCCTAAGCCAGGCACACCTCTCCGGCTTGCTCATGCCGGAGTACTTGAGCTGCTCCTCTGCGTTGTCCGCCAGGAAGTCCATTGCCTTGATGATCAACGCTGGAGAGTACATGCTACGTGGCTGAATTGTCCTCACCTTGAAGATGGCCTTCATTTGAGCGAAGTTGGTAATTGGATGGCTCAGCAGCTCCTCGTCCCTGGGGAATGTCTAGTAATGGCATTTTCAAATCGTTAGTGTACACAGTATTTGAAGCTGGCTATGAACAAAAGAGTACAACAGTTGGGTTGAATGGAAGGGCAAGCAAACCTGAAGGTGATGAAGCAGCTGAACATCAGCCATCATCAGAGTCGTGCTGGTTTCATACCAAACTACTCCAGGCATGCGCTTCAGTTCGTTAATCCTAACCCACCTGACTCTCCACTTCCTCAGATGGTTGTACACTTGAGTGCTGGTGATAGTCAGACCAGTGAACTCAAGAACAGCATCGCTGACCTTCCTGATGTACAGATCCTTGAAGCATTTGTCAAACTGGATCCCCTTCTCCACTAGCTGCACTACCCTGTTCAGAACAAATAGGGATAGAGGAGTGTCCATTGCATTGTCTGCCTCGAAGTAGATCCACTACGCATCTGAGAGTGCACTCTCTTGTTAGTCCCCTTGGCAGTCATGTCAGATTGCACATCTGAGTCAGTCACTGAATCCATAGGGAGTGCATTCAGAGGCAGTACGTCGAGAGGCTTGGAAGCTAACTGATGGTCGAACATCTCGGGCAGTGCATTCTCGCATAGCGCTTGCAGAGGCACTCTCTTCTTACCGCGAACCTGATCCACGAAACACGGCAAGGTCGGCCTAGTCAGGCAATCTATGAACATGAGCAATCTAAGTACGGAGGCTAAGTAACGTGGATTTGTGGTCTACATGTGGAAGAACAACAGATCTATAAGGTACGAGCAACAGATCTACGGTACGAACAAGCATAAGGTTCAGAAAATCTTACATCCACCGGGTGCATCTGCATCTTCCCGTCCGCCTTCATGCCAGAGGTCGCCGTGGAGGCGGTGGAGGTCCCCGGCGAGGTCGCCGTCGAGGTCAGCACCTCGGTGGAGGTCGCCGTTGAAGTCGCCTTCGCCGTCACACAAAGCGCTCCAGCCGCCATTGCAAGAGCTCGAATGGAACAAATGGCAGGACTCGATTTGGAGGTGAGCTAAATAGAGTGGTGAATTTTGGCGGGCGGTGACCGAAATCCTCCCGCCTGATTTTCCCCGCTCGCGCCATCTCCGATTCGGCCGTTCCCACTGGGCCTGGCCCAAGGGTGCTTTAAGAACCGCGCTATGCAAGTTTCGGGCTGCAGGCAAGCAAACAAGCAGGGTGGTTCTGCAGCCAGCGGGCCTGGCCCGGCTGGCTGCAGGCTACCAAACGCGCCCTTGGTACATCTTAAGAGCATCTCCAACAGACGCGCAACGCGCCGGCGCGGTATAACTTTTTTGCAGCGTCAAAATAGCCGTTTAGCACGCTGGGCACATATTTTACTTTAGCAGCCGCGCTATAATTTAGCGCGTCGCAAGCAGCTGTCCAGCAGTGGCGCTAAACTCGCGCGCGGCCAGCAAAAACAACATTTGCACTCAAACATACAACCATGAACATCAAACATACACCAAATAAATCAACAATAAATAGTTTAATTATTATTACAACACAAACAAATAGTTTTTCTTGAATACAAATAGTTCACCAAACTGAATAGTTCATCAACTATACAACAAACATACACCTTAAACTCATTGTTGCCCATTCCATGCCCACCACTCCTCGATTAGATCCTTTTGAAGCTCATCATGCCGTTCATTCCGTCGAATGGCATGATAAGATGCAACAAAGCGGGCTGTCCTCTCAGCCCTCCTCCGCACTTGCACGGGATGTCCCATCAGCTCATAGTGAGTGTAGTCCAAATCTTGCCCGCGCTCATTCTCGATGATCATATTATGCATGATCACACAAGCTGTCATGATGTACCAAAGCATGTCTTGATCCCAAAATCTAGCCGGTCCTCTCACAATAGCAAATTGGGCTTGCAAAATCCCAAATGCTCTCTCCACATCTTTCCTAGCCGCCGCTTGAGCATTGTGGAAATCAAGCATTTTCTTACCTTGCGGTTTGTGAACCGGTTTCACAAATGTTTGCCACCTTGGGTAGATGCCATCCGCAAGATAGTACCCATAGTTATATGTATGGCCGTTTGCTACAAACTCCACCGGGCAAGTTTGACCTTTTGCAATTTTATTCAAGAGTGGTGACCGGTGAAAACATTGATGTCATTGAGAGCTCCGGGCATGCCAAAAAATGCATGTCAAATCCAAGTCTCATGATCGGCCACCGCTTCAAGGATTATAGTGGAATCCTTTTTGTGGCTTTGGAATTGTCCATGCCATGATGCAGGACAGCTCTTTCAACTCCGGTGCATGCAATCAATAGAGCCAAGCATACCTGGGAACCCCGAGCGGCGTTGAACTCCAAAAGCCTTTCCGTGTCTGCAGCATAGGGAGCTCGCAAATATTCCTTAACAAATACTTGCACAACTCCAACGGCAAACCGCTTGACACACATGATGGCTTGGCTCTCACCCATGGCCAAGTGGTCATCAACTAGATCCGCCGGAATCCCGTGTGCCAACATACGCAAAGCGGCGGTCACCTTTTGAAAGGTGCCATGCCCTAGCTCTCCGGCGGCGTTCCTCCTTTGCTGAAAAAAACCGATCATGCCTCGCCAACTTCTCCGCAATGTGCTTGAACAAGTCGATGCTCATCCTAAAACGGCGCCGGAAATATGACTCGGGGTATGTGGGATGCTCCACAAAATAGTTCCTCATCAATCTTTCGTGAGCACCGATCCTTTCCCTCCACAATTTCTGACGACCGAAAACTGAACCACCGTGCTTCGGCTTTTTGTTGGCGTGGATAGCTAGGATCATTGCGACGTCCTCCTCCTCTTGAAGATCAAATTCTTCATCGGAAGAATCGAAGGACGAACTCATCTACATACATTAATTTACACTACTTTAAATCTACGAACTAAAATGCACCAAATTCATCTAATAAATTAAAGTTCATATCTAAAATATACCTTGCAAGTGTTTTGTCAAACACCTTGTGCGCGCGGAGGTGCAGACGGTGGCGACAGAGGTCCACCGCTGTTCGGCCGCCGACCTGCGCGCTCGAGGGGTGGCGGCGACGAGGGGGTCGAGCAAGCAGCGGCAGCGCGCTGCTGGGAAGCGGCGGAAGCGCCGACGGCATCGGTGAAGGCTGGGGGCCCGACTCAACGCCGCGGCGACCTGTGCGCGGCCATAGAAAGCGGCGGCGGCGCGCTGGGGAGTAGCGGAGGAAGCGCCGGCGGTAGGTAAATCGAGCGCGGGGTCGCCGGAGGAGATGGGGGAGAGATGCGAGCGGCGGCGCGAGCGGTGGGAGACTTCAGATCTGGCGGTTGGTCGCTCGCGCGCTTTTCCCCTTTCGTCCCGCGCGCTGGACAGGCCGCCCCAAATATGATGCGAAAAGTCCCGCTTGATCCAGCGCGCTGGACGCTTTTTCGCGCGCGGGTTTATGGCGCTGCCGCTAGAGGACTGGTTTTGGCCACGCGCGAGCTATATTGGCGGTTTATTCGACGCGCGCCGTTTTAAGCGCCGCTGTTGGAGATGCTCTAAGTATTTCACAGTTGCTAATTAAGCTAGTCCTTAGAACAAGTTCAATAGTACAGTCAACAGCTGGCTATAAGGATTATAACAAATATTATTTTAATCCTTATAGCCTGCTTACATAAGCTTATTGTACTTGCTCTTTTACCTCCCGTGGGTCTCTCAACCTATTCAAGCCTCCCGTGGGCATCAGAGCATCTCTAGCAGATACCCTATAAGCCTCTCAGCCCGGAAAAGTCCGGCCGATATGGGGTACATGCCGTTTTTTTGGCCCGAGCAGATACCGAATATGGGCCTGGCCCGGAAAAGTTTATCCGGGGAGCAGGATAAGTGGTGGCTTGCCCGCTATATTAGGGGCACGGAGGGCTCGATGCGGTACGAAAACCGCACCCCTCCGCCGCACCCAGCACCGCTCCGCCGAATCCAGAACCCAGCTCCGGCGAGCAATCGACGCTGCCTCGTAGCTCCTCTCCCCGTCGCACCACCAGATCCATGGCCGCCTCGAGCCTGCGCAGCTCCGGCGGGCGCGGAGGAGGCCGGGAGCCGCCGAAAGACGAGGCGGGCGGCGGAGAAGGCAGCGCGAGCCGCCGCGAACCGCTCGAGGGGCGCCAAACTACGCGGCTTGTACAAGGACCGCCGGTGGGCGGGACTCATGACGCCGCGGTCGCCGCGGAGGAACGACGCGGAGGCGGGGAGCTCTAGCGGCAGCCGGAGGAGGAAGCGGTCGGAGCTCCCGGTGGAGGAGGAATTTCGAGGGGACCCCTTCCCGGCGGGGCACGTCCGCGTGACCCCCGAAGGCCGGCGGGGCTTCGCCTTCATCCGATTCGACCGCTTCCAGGATGTTCTCCTTCCGGCTTACGGTCGTGTCCGCCGAGCCGAGGCGGAGGTCGCCGCCGCCGAGGCCAGAGCTCTCGGTGCCGAGCAGCGCCTGACGGCGGCGGTTGACGAGCACGAGCCGGCGGTGGCGCTGCGCGACATCGCCGAGGAGGAGGAGCTCGATCTCGAGCCGTAGGTCGCCACCGACGCCGACGAGCTTCCACGAAGATCGGCGACGCCTGCGGAGAAGATCGCCGCCGTAGAAGCTTAGGCTAGATCTAGGGTTTCATTTTCTGTTTTAGATGTAGTTTAATTTCGCATGTATAGAACTTAATTTTAGTTCTATCGTACTGTTGATCTAGTTTGCTTCCTCCAATTCTTCCGCGAACTTCACAATTTCATCTAGCTTTGAATATCCAGTATAGTTTTGGCGTATATGTGCTTCCCCGCGTCGTGTGGTACCAGAAATGAGTTTTCCAGTCAACCGGATACGAGATATCCGGTACCAAATATATATAGGGTATCTGCTAGAGATGGTCTCACGCTGATCGCAAAGATTGTTCTTTTGCTCTCATAGTCAAGGGGACCGATCTGCCCTTGGAATCTGCATTACACTAGTAGATCAATTAAAAACACCACATAATTGTTTAAGTATTATACTACAGTATATCCGTGACCTTTTCACCTAAAATAAACTATGTAGACAAGACAAATGTGAGACCAAATGTAAAGAATTTACAAATATATACTGCTCATGCTGGCTTCTGCAGCGTGGACCTTTGTTTCTGTGCTGTCGCCTACTAGCCATGAGCGATGGGGATCACATGGATGGAGGAGGAGGTTGGGATTCGCCGGGAGGTGATGATGGTATAATAATGCTGCTCCCGATGTCACATCGCCCACGACAAAACGCACGTACACAACCGGACCTCGGATGCGTGCATTATTATGCCAGTACCACTGTGCAGGTATATCATGGCATGCGAATTATTGCCGATCCGTCGAGCAGCTGACAAGACATGTACGATGCCGGTTCATGCCTTCTCGTTTTGGCGTCGATCGGAGTCTCGGAGAATATTGCTGATTCGAACAAAAGAAGAGGGGAATATTTGCTAAATACTCCCTCCGTTCTAAATTAGATGATTTGCATTTATCTAAATACGGACGTATCTATACTTATTTAGTGTCTAGATACATCCGTTTCTAGATAAATACAAGTCATCTAATTTAGAACGGAGTGAGTATATAAACAAGCACTACATGAGTAATTTGTGTCCATGAGATAATGCCACCCTGGTGATGCAGGTAGCATGTGTCGCTCTCCTGAACCTGAAGCAACCCGACATGATCAGGATTTTGTCATTCTTCAGCCCGATTTAGATCCACGAGTGTAGGATTTTCTTTGGTTTGTTTGCTCCGGCGATCTCTTTCGCGAATTCTTCGGTAAGTTTTTTTTTTTATGGTCCTTTTTTTTTTATGGTCTTCGGTAAGTTTTGGATCCAGACAGTACTGTAAGGATGTGCAGCGCGTGGTGTAGACGTACAGTATGCGAGTGGGGAGTGATGGCTCATGAATGTAGTATTTGCTAATTCTCTGCCCATCGTCCACCTACCTACAACAGTAGCCAATACATACATCTACTAGTGGTAGTATAGTAGTAGAACGTACTTGTGCATCACTTCCGGTACAACCCCTAGGCACATCAACAATCGAGATTGCACGATAGCCCTTCGCCATAATAAACGTTTAAAATGTTTAATAGTATAACCCGTATGAATCCCATATGGCCCATTGATCTGCGCCCGTTTTTTTTTTTTTCCCGTAGCTCGATCCGGACCTGGCGAGCCCAAGCAAGCTTGACATGTGAGGTGACCAAAAAGAAGTTAAACATTTTACATTAAAAGCGGAGGGAGTAGTAGTATTAACTACTCCCTCCGTCTAAAAATAAGTGTCTCAAGTTTCACAAAAAATGGATATATCTATACATGAAACATGTCTAGATACATCTACTTTTGGACAAACTTGAGACACTTATTTTGAGACGGAGGGAGTATTAAGTACTCCTATTACATGTAGGTGGTACATCTCTGTAGTTGTAGCGGTGTTGTTGATACGTGGTACATATCTGTAGTTATAGCGGTGTTGTCACGTGACGCTTCCCAAAACAACCCGGCATGGATATTTTGTCATTCTTGAGTCCATTTTAGATCCAGAACTGCAAGTTTGTATTTGGTTTGCTTGTCCCGTTAGCCGTTGTGCCGCGGCCTCTTGGCCTACTATTCAGTCAGTTCTGGTTTGGATCCAGAAAGCGTAAGTATGTCCAAAGCGGGTTGTACACGTAGTCACGTACAGTACGCGATGATGATTCATGACTGTATTTGCTACTCTCTGTACATCGTCCAGCTACCTAACAGTACACCACTGCACATACCAGTACTCGTATTACATACAGGCCGTAACTGAATTCGACCGCGTGGATAGACCGAACAACTTTACCGCGTATAATAAATCATCTTCTCCCAACAAGGAATGAACCCATGCTAGGACGAAAGATCCAGAACTGCTGATGAACTGGTACTGAAGCTGCTCCATGTGCACTACAGCTTACACATCTCTACAATTCTGCAGCTAGCACAAGGAGAGAATACTCGGGTATGGGTTCAATACTATGGCCTATCTTCCTGGTTGGGAGCAGGGGCGTAGACAGGCCACAGGCCATGACCTGGGTGACCATGATGTCTAGCGTACGTGGTAGTGCTGACGCTAGTGGTGCTCGTCGACGCACTGACGCCGCCACCGGAGTCTCCTTCTGCCAGCGCCGCTGCCTTCTCCCTGGACGCCCTTCGGGTGTCGATTTCACGATGGTCGGCGAAGGACAGGAACGCCCGGAGCCTGCTGCGGCTGGAGCTGGAGCGGGAGCTGCCGTCGGTGGACGACGACAGTGCCGCAGGCTGCTGTGACGAGGCGGCGCAGTACTTGTGGACGAGGACGCCCGCGTGTATGGCGAGGGTGGCCACGCACGCCACCCGCAGATGAGGAACAGCCCCGAGAAGCTGTACACCTGCAGCCGGTCCGAGTCCAGATCGGGCGTCTGCGACTCTGTCATGCGATCGTTCAGCCACTTCTCGTGGATCCGCTGGAGGTCGCCGTTCTCCGACAGCTCCAGGATGGCCGTCGACAGGTCCACCGCCAGCGGCGAGTCCCTCGGGAACGCCTGAGAATGTCCAAGCTCAGTTGTGGATGATAGTTTCATGCATTAGAAAACTATATTTTGGTGAAGGAAACTCACGAATCCCCAGCCGCTTTTCGTGAACTCTGAGCCCACGACTGCAAACTTGGAATGCTCAATCAGGAAGAGCTCAATGTAGGGGCGCTCGTCGACGATGGCCGTGACGCCTCCGTTGCCAGGGCCAAGCTCCAGTGCTCGCTTATACTCGTCCGGAGAACCGAGCGCTCTCAGCCTTGACTTTGAGACACCGAGCTCTTGCAGGAGGTAACTTTCCGCGAAGGAGCCGATTTGGAACCCAATAGGCTCGTCACTGGCGACCAGGCTATCGATCCCCGTGATCGGAGATATCAGCTGCTGCACGGTGAGTATGGAAGTCAGGCTCGCAGTGTAGCTGGACTGGATTATCAGAACCACGAAGAGCCATATGATGATCACGAAGCGCCGAGGGTGCTTCTGGTGTCCTCTCCTGTAAAAAATAAAAGCACAATCACTTCACGGCTAGGAATTTCTAGGATAAATCTGTGCAAGATGCATTTTACTCACTGTGGGCGAAGAACAGAGTTGAGAAACTGAACCTGCAAAGGTCAAGTGAATATAGCATGTAAATAACCTCAAGCAAACAAGACCCTTGTATCATCATTCACGAAACAAGATTAGGGTAATTTTTAATATAACATCCACGAGACTGCTCATCGATACTGAGTATAGAAATAGTTTTCCAATAAATTTTCCGACGTGCAAATGATTTGGATCATTCCCCTGTTATGACCATCTAACATTCCAAATTGTCTGTTAAAAAAGAACTCTCATAAGGTGCAGAGTACATGGTTGCAAGCCCGGCCTACACTCAGGTGTGAAACTCACTTCTTAACAATTTAGAGTGTGCGGGAAACAAGTCTTATCCACGGCCTCGCGTCTATAACATACGTGAGTTAAAATGACAATGAGTCTAGCACGGAAGTCAGTGGCTACAGGCAGTAGAGTGTGTTTGGCAAAATCTGGAATGCAATGGGATGTGCACGAAGATCAGCAATAATTTGACTCCAATTGGTATACATGTGAGACCTTACCAGAATACAGTAATGATCTGTTTCACTGGAGGTCCACGGAAATCATCATTGATTCTGTGCTCAAGCAACCAAACCACCGTTCCTATGACAAGAAAGAACAGTCCTGTGACGCACCACATTCTGATTGTGAATGGCTGCAAAAAGGCCCATCCACTCGAGCTATGCTTCTTAACAGAGGTAAGTACCACAAGCCCCGACTCGATATATGGCTGAGTGAAGTCAGCAACCCTTGTCCGATTTGTTACAATAGCAATATCACCTACCACAGCATCGAATTCCTAGTCATAAAAGATTGTTAGTGTTCCACCTATATAAATAGTCAACTACAAATGATGTAAATTTAAGAAAGCAAACTTACATTTGTCAGAATGTTATTGATAAGCTGTGTATAGCTTGGATTCTCACGACCATTCCCAAACAGAATAAACTTGTATGGAACTGGATATGGTAACAAGTTTATTGCAGCAACAAACACATCGATACAGAAACCACGCACCGTTTCTGATATATTGTCAGCTGACACAAATTGACGGTAACTTACCCTATCGGGAACTCCAATTTTTAGCTCATTTCCATTGTTGGGAAACACCCATCCACGTGGCTTTGTTATAGTCTCACCTGGCCAGATCACGAAACCGAGTTTCTGATTTTCCCTAACACGGTTTGCTGGTTTCATGTACAGAGTCTCAGGAGATACAGTTGAAAGGCCAGAATAGTTGGACCAGTAACCAATTGTCCGCAAACCGGACCCTACTATGTTAACAATGTCGTACGCAGGCCAGAGAAGATTACCGTCTGAATCAAATTTTACAGAACCAGCTGCACCAGTGAAATTTGTTTGGCGGATTCTTTCTAGTAACAGCCTTCCATCATCAAAAACAGTCATTGCTCCCAGTTGCAAACCTCCTCCCGCAATTTCACGTAGTTTGGGGTAGATAGAGAATGAAATGTTACCGCCTCTACTGAAAAAAGCATCCAGCGCATGAGCAATCATCCAGACAGTATCATAAGCATACAAGCCATACGAATTAATCAAGAACCTGCTATCAACATTATCCTTCTTCACCAGTGAACTCCATTTTGAAGCTAGCACACTCTTCCTTTTGGTATTTTCTGTGTGCTGGCGTAATGTGAGAACACCCTGCATTGCACTCACTAAATCCATATCTTGATGTTGTGATGAATCGAGGAATGAGCCGAGCCAATCTGTTGCAATCCACACATATCCACTGGCTGTCATGCCGAGATTGCGTGCTAATAAGAGAAGTGCAAGCCCGGAGTCAGGATTTGCATGTAGAATGAGTACTCGAGACTCCATCATTGCAACTCTGACCAGCACACTAGCCATTTCACTCTTTTTTGCTCCTGGCCTAACTGCAGCTTTATACAAAATCTTGGACCGCCTCTTGGCGAGTTCATCACCTAAAGAGGATATGCCGTTTCTTCCATAATCATCATCAATATATATAGCTGTCACTTGCGTCCACCCATAATAGTTGACTAAGTCAGCAACAGCAGCCATTTGAAAATGATCACTATGGGTTGTCCTCACAAAGAAAGGAAACTGAAGTGGTGTAAGAGTTGGATCAGTTGCGGCAAAGGACAACATAGGCACTTGGAGTTCATTTGCAACATGAGAAACAACATGCGCGAGGACAGAAGATTGAGGGCCGATGATTGCAACCGTATCTTTCTCCATAAATTGCAAGGCTAACCATGCAGAGAATAAATTCAGCGTTATAGCATGTAGACGATATTGTTATCATAACATAAACTGTGAGGTTTGGACAATGAAAGAGAACACGGAAGAAGTACCTTGCACAATTCCAACGAAGCCACTGCAGTTGGAATCTTTCATCTGGACAACCAGCTTTGTGCCTCGAAGGACCCTTGAATCATTGTTAATGTCACTGACAGCAGCAGCCATGGCAACCTTGGCAACTCTCCCTATTGTGGAATTGAATGTGAAAAGAGCTCCAATGCTCACTGAATCGGGTCTCGCATAAATATTCTTGATGAGTGCATAGGAGCATAGACAACAGAAAATGCCCCAAAAATGGAGCGGGAACTTCATGGTGAGTCTAGAAGATCAACGAGGTGTTCTTAGGTGTCCATCCTTCAGCTCAAACAATGGAAAGCTGGAAGAAGAGAACACAATTTCCTGATGATGCTTGTTAGGCAGATATGCTGAGTGGTAATAACTCAAAATATTATTTGCAGTCATGAATTAAAGAAGTAAAGAACAGATACATAAACAATTATAGCCTGGAGTCAAAGTGAGAGCCTAGGGAAAGAGAGGAGGATAAATCATATGTCAATAAGAACTGGGGTTCAACTGAACAGAAATGGACACCTATTGGCATGAAATGCTAGGAAGACATCTCCAAAACATAAATCAGCGAATGCTACCTTACAAGATTCAGAAATTAAGCAACCCTTCATCTTAAGATATACTTATCAAAGGGAAATGATACAAGAAAGGAAACAAAAGCGAGCTGCTGAGATAAACTCAACCGCTGATTCTCGCTGAGCATGAGGGAGAAGAAGATCTTCCACGAAGTTGATATGGAATTAAATTTTCTTTCGAAGGAAACAATTGGGCGAACCCAAAAGCAGGACAAACAGATCCCCTGAAGCTCTTTCTTTCTTTATGGGAATCCAGGCAGAATTCCTCTTACCCTTGGGTCTGAAGAAGCTTTAGTCGGCAGTTGCTTCTACTCAGATGGACACGAGAGAGGCGTGAAGCGTCGGCAGCCCCTGTGAACAGGAACTATTCGGGTGCCCCTCTGAAGCCACACGGGATGTGACACTACTACCTGTTTGTGAAGTGCATTCACCGATTCATGTCCATCTGAGTAACGACTGCCTAGCTTGTTAAGACAGGCCGGCAGATTCTTCATGTGCCTAAGGTGTCACAGTCTCAGCATGCTCCGACCTCAAAGAACTAGAACAATAAAATGCGAAAATCTTTTCCAGAAAATGTTAAGGTCCTCATGTAAAACATGTGGTCAGAAGTTGAAACAAGAACGAACTCGGATGCACCTACGATCCACGCCGCTCGTACACGTATGAGTACGTGAGTTTGTGACACCATACATCGGCAAACTCAGCAAGGACCAGCCCCACGCCATTCAAAAAATCGTTCACCCCAAAGATGATCAAGAGCAATAAACACGATTAGTTAGGAAGTGCGGCTATGTGCAACGATATAACCAAGATGTGTGCAGCGGGAAGTGCTTGTACCTGAGGATATGTTGCTGGAGCACATGGATGGACTAGATAGTTTGGCTATCCCGATCCACATCTCTCGTACCTGGAAAGGTCAGCAGCAGCGACAGAACCCATTCAGGGACCCTGCTACATACACCACAAACAGCTCACTAAGGACGATGTTAGGCCCAGACGTCACATCAAATGAAGAAGATATTTAGTATTTTTATTGACACCATCTCCGATAAATCTCGTACGTCTAACTTCCAGCCATGTGTGGCCCAGATCCCCGCATATGGCATAACTCATCCAGTGAGAAACACGCTCTTTTTTATGTACGTGTTTCCATTTTACAGTTAACATATATCAGATGGGAGATGTTTACAGCAACTATCAATGGTAATATGGTCAGATTGCCTTCCTCACAAGCTAATCAGCGTAGCTGACGTAATCCAGTCAGTCTCTTCAGGAGAATACTGCTGGCACGATATACGCACAAACAAGGAGCAGATGCTTCTTATCCACCATTTGCACGGTTGCTTAAGCTGCATTTACTCTACATAAATTTTGGCAAAATTCAAGATTACATCTTGGACCGCAGTAGTCAGAACAAAGAATACCTCACATAGTTTTACACACTTCTTTGGCTCAATAATTATGTTACAACACTGCAACGCTGCTAAAATAACTGACAGATTTCCCGACGAGTTAAAGAAAGAAATAGAAAGTGGGACCAGGTGACAACCCATGATCTCACTTCTTCAACAGTCTAGCACTTGCAGCAAAATGGTACACCCTGTCTTGCCTTACTAGAGTCTACACCCGTGCCCTTTTAGCAGGTGAGGCGTCACTAGTCTCTACCGTGTGGTTCTCATTTCCTTCTACGCTAGCCTGCGTCGTGCTATTTTGTTGGTACTCGAAGGTCCATCCAGGAAAATCTGACCCTTCAAATAAAGATGTTGGCGTAGTACTGTAGAACGCAAGTGGAACTTGTTTTATCCGCCGCCGCACCTACAATTAAAATTCAAGATTTGTAAATTTTAAGAAATTCCTAGTGATTGACTTACAATGACTAAAATGGCAGCGGATACGACATTGCGTTGAACAACCTACAAAGCAGTTAAGCAAGCAGACTACGGCAGGCTTGTTTTGTTTGACACAAGTTCAGACTAAAAGAAATACCAGGTAAACGGGGACACATACATGCATGAACCAGAGGGATAAATTCTAGCGAAAGGCATGTAAGGCCTGCGTCATCTACGAAATATTTATTGGTACATATACATATGCAGAAAGCAGGAGGTTAATGTAGTGAGACATACCTCGTCTCGGAAAACTGTTGCATAGGAGCCAGAACTGAAGTCTGTAATTTTCATCTCGGTGGTTTTGGCACGTACAGTCAGATCATTTTCAAGTGAGGCGACAAATCTGACGACAATATAACATCAAATGAGCTACAAAATTAAACAAGAAAAAGGAGACGCCAGATACAGCTATGTTCCTGTTACCTAGAAACTGCAGGTGTGTAGTGATGGCGCAGGGTGTCTATTTCCCACAAAGAACTACCTGTGGTGCATAACCAAAGATGAATACGTAATATGCAAAGGAATCATTCACAAGAACTATACACAAAGAATAGCATGTGTTATGTGTCCATATGTTGACTTGCAATGGCCTCCAGTAACTCATTTCAAAAGTTGTTTGAAACTGTAATTTGAAGAATAGGCAAGTGAAACCAATCTCATGGTCTCACCACCTTTTATGATGCGGACTTCCACTAGTCCGGTTCACTGCAGTTGCAGTAGCAAGCAAACAGCAGTAGTTCGTGGTCTGTTCATTTAAGCCCACCAGTTACTACTAAGGGCTCGTTTGGCACCCATCATTTCAAGCCAGAATCATGGAATTCATATGTGATTCCATACCAAACATGTTTGGCTGTCATGTAACTGGACATGTCATTTCATTTGGAATTCCAGCAAATACTTATTGTATGTTATGCCAATTCCTATCCCTAACCTTGTCGTTCTGCCAAACGAAATGAAATGATGGGTGCCAAACGAGCCCTAAGGGAGGTGCTCATTCAAGTTTCTTACTAGTTTTATATTAAGGTTATCAGTTCATCCCTTAGATTCGTATCAATGTTACAGAACCTTATGACAACCTACAATAACCTTTCTACAGATAAGATATAAGATGTAAAGTAGAAATATTGGTTAAATAATTATATTCACACTATGAATAGGCTAAAAAGGCTACATCTTTCTCTTTTTAAACATGAAGTTGTACCCTGGTAGAACTTTATGTTTCCTTTTAAACACCAAATGTACTTGATTAGGACTTCTCGGGATAAATTTTAGCCGAGTACTACATAAACCCATAGGATGTCATCCATCAAGTCAAGCAAGAACCACATGAAGATATTCCCCTCTATTTGCTCCAAATGAGCCCTTCGCCTTTTTTTTCTCTTGGCCACTTCAGCACAACGGCACCCACACAGTCCAGCCATCCACCTCCACGAGGCCCTTGCGCTACTAAAACTTCTATATCCAATTTGCAGGACCATAACAACTGTTTGCCTCTTTTGTCTCAGAACAGATTGAGGAATGCAAGGAGAGGTGACAAGACAAAGTATGTTTGATATGATTAGATACTTACGCATTGCACCAGATTTTGTAGGGTCTGTCTCTTCATTGTTAAAAGGATCAGCGCCAACCTTCTTAGGCTGACTAACTTCTCCACTGGTATTGGCATCATCCTCAGGAACTTCCTGGAAGAGATTCCAAAACACTGTTATCAGCTATTGAACAGCATGAAAATAAAATAAAATAAAATAAAGGTTCCTGCACAAGACAACATACAAATGTGTGCATTAAGCAAACATGCTAACAAGACGTGGTTCATTGGCTGCACACAGATGAATACACACTGCGTTCAATAAAGAGCTCCTATGTGCAAACTAAGAGGTTATAGCAAGCAACATACCCAATGGACCAAGAAATTAATTGAGGGGTGCCTCCGCAGAAGATTATGAATCAAAGCAATGATGATAAGAGCTCCAGCTGGTGGTACTGAAAGGGTGAGTCTACTCAATCTTTTCGCAAATGAAGCAGCAAGATGTGCAGAAACATATGAAGATTTCAGGCATGAGTCAAGAAGCTGCGAGAAGACAAGTTAAACATAAAGTCGCAAATGGATAGCAGCAAAATTATAATAAATTGCAGGGAGGAAGAAACCCCCTCAGCATAATCTCAAGAAGACGAACCAAGAAACAGGTTTTTTCAATCCGTGAAATAACTGATTATATTAATACCACCCCACAGGATTCAAAGGTTTGAACCCTGGCAGGCACGCGTACCAAACACTGGCTATCATCCGTGCATCCTCATGTAAACAGATAGGAATAGCTAGACTTTAAGAAAACAGGTGCTTCTAAAATAGAAATAGTAATAAATTTCTATTTTCAAGATTGCGTAGCACTTTTATGTGCTCAATCAACTAATATGTGATTATCATGGCTAGTTGCTTAAAGAGTATCATCAGCATTAAGAGTCGACATCGGGATTCATGGATGGAAAGATTGATAGTTAAGAGCTCAAACATGGTGAATGGTGATATGCTGCTATGATCTATTTGTCTGCACCACAGGCCCGTCTGATACACGACATTAAGGGTGTCATACTGCTATTTATATTTTTCCCTATCTACAGTTATGGGAAAAGCAAGGGAAAGGCTGCCTAGAAATTCCCTTCCCTAGACCCCACAATGTGTGGGAGCTTTCAGCACTCGGTACGCCCTACAGTTATGGACGTGTACTAAATTGGTACGACAAGGGCTCAACAAAATAGGTGGGTTAAAAAGGAATGCTGAAGTCACACCACACAGCCTACTTGGTTTATGTGGATACATAACCTGAAGATGAATAAAGGATAGGCGTCATGGTTTACTAACTACCAAGTTTAATGTATCATATATTGGTACATACTAGTTGGTTCCATCATCATATTAACATGGTGCATTCCACAGCATTCCACCTGAGAAATAGTTACTGCCAAAGGAGATGACCTATTACTAGATGATGGATCTGATGATGGCCAAAGCAGCATGTAAAGAGTATGTGGTGGCCAAAGTAGATGACCTATTACTAGACGATGGATACGAGTTCTGCCATAGCTCGGACGATTTACAGCCCTTCCAAACACGTTTCAGTTCGCAGAACTCGTTATGTTGTAAAAGCTGGTAATAGTACATTCGTAGGGTAACCATAATATCAAATTGTATTCATCGGGAGCTACTTACTTGCAAGAACACTGACCGATGTTTTGCCATGAACACAGCAGGAGTCAGTAATGCATAGAGCTTCTCATAGAATTTTGGATATTCCAGATTATGTTGTGTCATGAGGATGAAAAGACCACTTAAGGCCATCACACTGATAACACCACCGATGTCATATGATCTAGTTAAGAAATCACTTCAACAGAAACACGTAGAGTCGTAAGATTTCTATCAGTCGTGTCAAACAAAGTACAAACATGAACGAGATAAATAAAATTCATACCACAAGATGGCTGGGTTTGACATTGAAGGAATTACATTTTGATGAATAGTAGGAAGGACCTGCAAATTCAAACTATCACTCAAGGTAGGACACTACCATCAACTGAAGTATTCTCGAAAGGATGTATTACTGCAAAACATAACCAAGTATTCTTAACTTAGAATACCAACAGTAAACTACAGTTCTATCATCCCAAGTGGCTATACAGTTCCTATATTATATATTCATAATAAAGCCCCCTTGCATGCCAGACTGCAAGAAAACTAGGGCTATTGTTTTAGAAGAAAAAAAGGAGTCAGGAAATCACCACCAGCAATTTGTGCTTGGAACGGTGTTCCAAATTCAGATGCAACGCATATAACAATTCATAAACAGTTCAAGAAGAAGCAATTAACCAATTCTTATCATGTGATGCTTAAAAATTAAATACTGAAAATAGCAAGATTGTGTAATACTGTTAGTCTTATAGCTTCCAGAACAAGAATATATTTACCTCCTTGTATACATCAAGCGGAAGTGGTAGCTTCAGAAAGGCTAGCCATGCTTTAGTGAACTTCACTTTTAGCTTTTTATTTATATGTGTCGCTGAGGAGCCCTGCAAATTTTCAAAGCTTAGTCGCTAGAAGCTTGCCAAAATATTTTATTCCATGAAGTGTATATGTAAGTACCTCCGAGGAGTTCTTCTCTCCTTTTAAAGAAATGCCTTCACAAGCACAAAAAAAAGGTCAGAATGCACTATTCCATTATTTCCACCATAATGCTTGCACAAAGAACAGTAGCACACCCCCAATGAAAAAAGGGCAATACATAAGAGGAAATACAAATGCTATTTTAGACCGGAGGGATGTTGGCCTACAGGATCAGTTGGAAATACTCACCGACTGTACTCAACATACGAAACTTTGATTCCTTCTGAAAATCCAATGCAGGCATATGCACCAATATATTGTATATATTGCGTATAAAAATAACACTCCTGCTAAAGAAAAATAGGTGCATAAGCAATAACATGATGAACCAACAAACTATTATGATGTAATAATCACGGCACACATTATCAGCTGCAATTCTGCAGATGATTGTGCAGGGCTAAAAGCTAGAAAACCTTGGCACAAATTACAAGCTAAACCACACAAATGCAAGCATGAACAACTAACAAACACACCCTCAGTTTCTAAAACACTGCCAGTTGTTGATAATCAAGGTGGTGATACTAGAATCTGCACATAGAAACTACAACTACAAGCATGTCTTTCCTAGGTTCACTTGTTTTTAGAAGCAAGCACGCTCATACTGGGTGAACACTGAGCACAAAATGTCAGTAGATAAAGTGCAAAGTAGCATACTGCTTAGAACTTACAAGTTACAATAATCACAAAAAGTAAAGGTCATTCCATCATAGTTGGTTCACAAAGTTGCATTCACAAGCATAACGTAATGTTCACGATTTAAGATAACTTTGCATAAGAAACAAAGTACCTGTCTTCAGAGCTGTCATCCCCATTCTGCAAGACATCTTTCCCAGAGCCTGATTATAACAAAAGTAAAGTAACCATTTAGTCTGAAATCATATGAGGCCAACCAAACTAAGTAGAATGAGAGAGGGATTACCGGTGGTTTGACTGCCCAGACTGTTGGTGATCTTGTCTAAGCTAGTATAGGTAAAATAACTGCAGGAGGAATTGCAGGAAAATTAGTGCATTGCAAGAGTATTCCATCAACCAAATTAGCAATATCACCAACTCTACACAACTGAATTTCTCAGGAAAGCAAGCTTCAAGGATCTAATAATATAATATAGCAGAAATAACTGAAGAAGTGGTCACCACATACCAAACATCAGCATATTTAGAGTACTTGGACCCAAGCAAGTCTAGCAAAGGGTCAATCGGATCGGTAGCGTGAACCTGCAAATAAATGGAGACGCGTAAAAAACAGACACTAAACAATACTTCTGGCTGCAGGAAACATGTTTACTTGGTTAAGTACAAACGGGGGTACGGAAACGAAGTTTGTGCTCACACAAAGCGCATCCTTAAATTAGTATGGAAATCTGAAGTAAACTTCCTAGTCTCACTCTCAGAGACTTAAAGGCATGGCAGGAGGAAGGAGAGCTCACCACGGCGTGGAGAAACTTGTGGTAAATTGCCGAGTGGAACCTCCCGTCCTTCCCCAGCTTCACGAAATCCATAAACGCATCGAGCGCCACTTCCTGCGTCGAACAAAAGCATAGAATAAATTCACCATCTCCGAACACGCAAATGGATAGCAGCAACTACCGCAAAACTCACCCTGATCGCTTCATCGCTGTGCGGCGACACGCTGAGCTCGACGAGCGCGGCAACGAACTCGTCGAAGCGTTGCCGCAGCCACGCCCCAAACACGAGCTCGGGGTCGCTGCTCGCGCCCTCAGCGGCGGCGGCGGCGGCGGAGGGGATGGAGGGGAGCAAGGGCTCGAAGAAGGACTGGAGCGAGATGAGCGCCTCGAGGGCGACGCTGAGCGGCTTGGAGGGGGAGAGGAGCGCGAGGAGGGTGGGGGCGTGGTTGAGGTGGGCGCGCGAGGAGAGGAGCTCGTGGCCGAGCGCCTTCACATGCTCGTGGGTCAGGGCCCCGGACTTGGACTTCCGCTTCTTGGTGCCGGACGCCGCCGTCGCCGACGACGAGGGTTTGCCCATGGTGGGAGGGTGCGCGCGGAGGCGGCGGCGAGGGCGGGGGAGATGGTGGGTTGGATTGGACACCGTGGGTTCTGGGGTTTATTGGCAAGCTGGTCTCACTTGTTAGTTCGGCCCATACAGGAAGCCCAAGTATTGCAGAGTTCTCCAACAGTTTAAAAACTACTAAAAGCTCTTGTAATAGCACATTTTTTTGTAAAAAGTGCAAAAAGTACAAAGGAGATGACACATATCATATATCAAGATTTTAGTGTGCTGACAGAGCTGGCCGCTCACTAAAAACTAAAAATCAATTACTATGTTTGGATGACTTGTTTTGTTTGAGCGGACAGTAGAGTGTGGCAACTATGGTGGGTGACATCGTGGTTGTACCCCAACCCATCAGAGTTCAAACCCCAGGTTTAACGCTGGTGTTTCTCATTTAGACGGAATATTCTTCAATGGGAGGCGACGTTCCCGTCGATAGCGAGGCGTCCGTGGTGACTTCGTCAATCTCAAGACCTGATCCGCTAGCTCAGCCTCTCGGAGGTGCTCATAGGGGTAGGATGTGCGTGCGTGCGTTTATAGGGGTGAGTGTATGCGCGTGTATGTGAGCGTATGCGTTGTTCTGTGTTTCGCAAAAAAAAAAAGTGTGGCAACTATGGTGGGTGACATCGTGGTTGTATTATCTCCGGGTGAAAACCCATGTTCTACCTTTTCGGCTTGATCAGATAGCTTGATGTCTGCAGTCACTTGTTCGAGGTGTTAGTTCGAGGATCTGCTTCGAGGGTCACACGCCGGAGGACTAGGGGAACGTCGACTAAACCACACGACGGGGAGCCAGGAGGCGGTTGCCGGCCAGGCAGGGTGGGCCGCGACGGGCGGGCGACACCCTGTGGCCGGAGGCCGGAGGACAGGTGGAGATGGGGTCAAGGAAGGTTGGGGACGGATGGGGCTCGCAGCTTGCCGGACTACGGTCTATGGAGAGGGGTGCCAGTTAGGATTTTAACATTGGGTAATGCGAAGTAAAAAAATTATGTACGATAAGTTATAAAAATCCACAATAAAGCACAAATTAATTATTCTTTGCAGCAGCAAAGTACATGTAGAAACGATAAAAGAAAGAAGTAAATTTAGAGTATGACAAGAGGCAAGGTGCACCACTCCTATTTCATGATTCTTCATTCTTTTACATCATAGTTCCTTTTGTTTTGGCTTGTCAGTTCAATTAGATGTGACCATGATCGCTGCTAGCTACATCAGAATCAGTGAGACATGCTCCACTAAGAAAATGGTGCTAGAAATTAGAATAGTATAAATATGAAACTTGCCAAATGTGATGCTAAGGCGCATCGCCTTGACAACCTTGATCTGCGGCGGCTTGGTCTTCTTATTTAAGCCTTGCCCCTCCACCGCCTTGGAAACAAGGCTGGACTGAATCTCTATGTGCATCGCATTGTCCATGTGGTCATACAAGAAAATGTACAGAGATATGTACCGGCACTGGTTGATGTAGACGCCGTTGAGGAAGTAGGCTATGCCCCAGTTGTGGCCGGTGACGGTGAACTTGGACAAGAACGAGTAGCCAGACGCTCCCCATCTGCACCGTGGTGATGAATTCAAGCTCATGCCAAAAACCTGGTATGCAACAGGGGGGCCATTGCCCCCCTCCAAGATTTGTACATGTATGAAGATTTTTTTTAGAGAGCTTAGGTTAGATAGTTTTGTGTGTTTTGCGCCCCTTAACCGTTGGCAAGCTCCGCCATTGTCTTGCTTCCCGCTCTTGAAAATATTCGACGCGGGGATGTTGTTGATCACGATATGGTTTTGTTTGCTTTACTAGGTTTGTGTTTGTTGCGAGGTGAACACTAAAAACAGGTACTTTCTTAGAGAGTATGTTGCTCGGTATGACCTAGGCTTCAGCTCTTCACTTTGAGGATCTTTTTGAGATGGCAGCTGGGGCACTATAGTTTGTATGATCAAGCAACTATTAGTATTAAGCAAATATGTGCATACATATGAAGCAATTCGGGTGTTCTTAGACATAGATAGGTTATTCCATAGAGGAGAAAGAGAGACAGGGTATGTAGGCCATGTAAATAATATATATATTCTCATAGATCTCATCTCAAAGTTCACCAAATTACTCGACACAAACAAAACATAGCATACCATGAATCCTCCCAAATCCAAAACATGAGACACATCTGGCCACAAGTGTGCCTTTTTTTCTTTTTAAAGGGGAATGCATCAAGCTTTATTACATAACAGGGGTGAGTCACCCACTACAACTTCAGCCACCGTGGCTGGTACATCAACATCCCACATGATCCCAAGGTATAAGCTCTTGGTTTACAAAATAGCAAGTTCATGAGCTACTTTGTTTGCGGAGCGTCTATAGGTTACCACTTCGGCCCAGGAGAACCGTGATCGAAGTTGGATCTACAGGTCATCAATTGATGCAGCTAGCTGGGAGAAATCTTGGCCTCTACGGTTAAGTGCCATCGCCAGGAGTTCGGAATCAGTTTTAAAGACTGCTCGTAATGCATCGAGGCTTATAGCCATATCGACAGCCCGCTCCAAAGCGTGCGTTTGGTTGCTGACCAAACGAGGGATGGGCCGGGATCATCTCTTTTTCATTGTGTTGGTTGTATCTAGGTTGGACGGATTGGGCCATCGGAGGGGGCGAGCTTACTGAATCGAGCTGAGTTTCAAATCTAAACTCGTTGCGTTAACAAGCTCGGCTCGGCTCGACGCTCGATTTTCCAACCCTGTGAGGAAGACGTGGAGAGATGAAAAATGTTAGAGTTATATGTTGGCTTTTGGCCTTTTACCTTCTAGCCTTTATGGTGGCCTTTGGCCTTTTATATTCTAGCCTTTTGGCTTCTTCATGTACTATATACTGTGGCATTTAGGCACCGTGGAATACAAGTTGTTGTTTATCTAACATGGTATCATGAGCTAAGGTGTCGTGGGGTTATCACGGCAGATGTTACCATAGGGTAACTTGATGATTGGGGCAAGGCGCCTTGGTCCTTCAGGAGATTGTCACGCTCGTTGGGGAAAAAGGGTTTACCCAGGTTCAGCCTCTCCATTGGAGATAAAGACCTACTTCCTGCTTCTATGTTATTGATCTCGAGGTCTCGATAACTCGGCTACGACAACAGAGCCGGGTTACGAGACAGGTTACAAGGGTTTCGCTTGATAGCGATGATATCGAACTAGGGTTACTCGATCTCCTATGACTTGAGACTTAAGACTTGTCTATCTATGTTCTGGGAGCCCGTTTATATAGACGCCGGGTCTCCCGAACTTACAATGAATACCGAGTTACATACGAGCCCGGAGTCCTACTCTAGGTTCTTCTTGACCTTCCGTAGCCTCCAAGTAACCCGGTTCCTTCCTTCACTCGGACTCCAGTTCTTCTAGGTCCTTCCTTCTAGAGACGAGTCATGTTAAGCATATTGGCCCAGCTATAACCCGGCCCATATCTTTGTACACATCACCCGGTCCAGGCCTTGGGCCGTCCGACTGATTCTTCCTTGGTCATGAGCATACCGGGTTATTATCCCCCCAACATAAGGTATTTTTTTCCGGACGTTCAACTCGTCTTGTCTCCCGATCCACCTTCAGAGCAACTCTAGCAGTTACCGAATAAGGCCCCGGCCCAGAAAATAACTGCTTTTTTCTGGGTCCGGGGCAAAATTTCTGCCCGACCACTCGCCGGATAAGCCCCCATACCGGATTTGTTTTTTGGGGTAGCAGGATATTTCCACGTCGGTGCAGAACTGCTTCCGTTTTGGAGGGTTCATTTCCCGCATGCCGCACTCTTGGCAGCTTGGCGCCAACTCTCCCGCGCTGAACATTCAGCTCGCCCGTCCTCTTCCTCCCCGTGCCTCCCGCCGCCGATGCTTCTTGCCGCCTCGCCTCGTCGCCTGCTCCCACCCCCGCTTCCACCGCACTGAGGGAAAGGGTTACCGGCCACCGGCGATTCGATTCCGCCCAGTTCCAGGCCCGGGGAAGCCGTGCCCCATCCACAAGGACGCGGCCGCGAACGCCGCCATGGATCCGGCACCGAGGTCGCGCGTGAGTCCTGTTCCCACCGGGAGCGGCAGATCCAGGCGGGTCTGACCAACCCGGATACACTCTCCTGCTCCCGCGGCTGTCCGGCCATCGTTTTGCTCCGGGCTGCGGGTGAGGAGCTCCGCCGTCTCGGAAGAATTGCCCGGTGGTGAAGAAGGTACGTTTTTCTCTCAATTCGTTGTCGATTCGGTAGTTTTAGGTTTATAAGTTAGTGGATTTGTAGTTTAATTTAGTAAAAATATATATTTACTAGATGGATTGGAGTTCTTCGTCGTCCTCCTCCTCCGACTCGGATGATTCCGAGATTGAGGACCTCCTTTTCGACGATGATATCGAGCACTTGCTCATTGTTGGGAGGTAAGGGGAGAAGATACACAACTCCAACAGCCTCCCAGCCTGCAATGAACTTCGAGGATAGGTTCAACCAACAGCAATATGCAGCGGAAAAATAAACACAATCACATGCACAAGTGACACAAGGATTTACGTGGAAAACCTCCCCAACGTGAGGAGGAAAAACCATGGATGTGGACCAACCGGTCCACACAAGCTTCACTATGAGCAAGAGTCTTCTCTAGAACATCTAGAGATTACAACACACACTTCAGCTCGTTGCCCACCGACAACTACAACAACAACCACAAGAGGTAAGATTTCAGCAAAGCAGAGTATCACAGATTTTGTCCTCTTCGGTAATCAGCAAACTGCTCTTAAACCACAGATCCAAACAACACGAAACTTGGTAGACAAGCAGACATATGAGTTTCCAACATACCCACGAAAGATGAGCTCAATCGGACACCGTTTGCCTCCCCAAACTGTTCCTCTACCAAAACTGCTCTGTGGTGAAACTGTAGCAGTCCGAAGTGACGAAACCTTTCTCAAATCGGATGCTCCTCTGACCCAAACCTCAAACCAGCTATCCAGATCGAAGTACTCAAAGTAAGGAACGAGCTCACCAAGTCTGGAGTCGGTCCAATCACGTTTGACCCTCCAATCACCGGCTTGAAGGCAGACCGGTCAAATGCATCAAATCCTGACAGAAATCACCTCTCATTCTTCTTCCTCTCTTCTCACTAGGTTGTGGTGTTCTTGTGTGTTCTCTCACTCTCTCACAACAGCAGCCATGTTCTGGCTCCTCTCTAGCTTGCCTACAACAGCCACCAAGAGGGGCTAGGGTTTTCTTCTTCTACCTCTCAAGGAGGCAGCTCAACCATTGGATGCATACAGCGATCAACGGCTCACGTGTGAAAGGATCCTATGACACCTAGAGGGGGGTGAATAGGTGCTACTTCAATTTTAGTACTTTTTAAATTTAGGCTTGACACAAAAAGTAAATTCTCTAGATATGCAACTATGGTGAATTTACCTATATGACAAGCTAGCAACTAAGCAAGGTACACTAAGTAAAGACGGTAAACAAGGATAGAAGTAACCGAAGTGAAAGCACGCGGAGACACGGATGTAATCCCGAGTTCCTCCTTTTTAGGGGAGTACGTCTCGTTGGAGAGGTGTGAGCTACCACGAAGGTCAAAACTCAACCGCCACAAAGGCGGACGCACCTTCTTCTCCGATGAACCGCACCACAAAGGTTTGGTTCACCTTCCACTATCGGAATCCTTCAAGGCGGAATCCGGAGCCCTTACAACAACGATCCGCGACACAACCCACAAGAGGATTGGGGGCTCCCGAACAGCTACAAATCTGTCACAAAGACAACAAGTGAGTACAATAAGAAGCTAGGTTTTCCTAATGGAAATCCTAGCCAAGGGGCCCTCAAGTAAATGAGGGGGAAATGAAGAACGGCTTGGTGAAGATGTAGATCCGGGCCTTCTCCTTCAATCCTCCAAAGATCAACGAGTTTGGGTGGAGGGATTGGGAGATTTAGTGATTCTTGAGCTTGCAATAATGGAGACTTCAAGTTTGGGCGAGCAAGCTGGCTGGAGGTAGGTGGAGGGGTATTTATCCATGGGAACAAAGGAGAGAAACTGTTGGAGAAAAGTTTTCATCAGACATGATCTAGACCGGAGTTTCCGGTCTCAAGGGGCGGAAACTCCGGCCACACCGGAGTCTCCGGTCAGGAGGACCGGAGTCTCCGGCCTGAGACTGGAACTTCCAATCTAGGTCAAATTTGAAGGAAAAATTCACACCAACAATTTCCTAGAGTGTACATTGCTATCCTAAAGGTTCTACACCAAGAATTTCAACATGAACTACTCTCAAAACTAGATCTAGGAAGAACCCTAGAGGAAGAGAGAGAGAGGTACCCTTGTCCTTCATGGTGAGATTCAAACGGAGGGGAGGAAGATCCCCGACGCTTGGTAGGTGGAGGAGCTGGTGGCACGGCGGATTCCGGCGGTGGAGAGCAGCCGGAGGCGGTCTTGGAGCGTAGGCGGCGACTGGGGAGAGTTGGGGACGGGGGTCTATGAGGAGTTGTGTTCACAGCTCCCCACCCCGTGCCCTTAAGGAACCCAGCGAAAAAACCGAGTCCGGAGTCTCCGGCCTAAACACCGGAGTCTCCGGCCGATCCGGAGTTTTCCAGGTTTAGGGCGGAGACTCTGGACAGACCGGAGTCTCCGGTGCTACACACCGGAGTCTCCGGACCCAAAGGCTCCAAAAATGCCAGAATTTTGTGTGGGACATGTATGTTGCAAGAGGAGCATGTTTTTAAGGTAGGAAAGGCTTAGGATGAGAACAAAGTCACTGATGGTGGGATACACACTTGGAAGTTGCAAGATGCAAATAAATAAAAGCCAATTCCAAGTGTTTCTCCCAAACAAAATAAAAGGTCTAGGAAACCCAAATAAATCCAATAAGCCCAAATAAGATCCAACTCCTCACAAAGAGGAGGGCGGTGGCCTAGGCCACCATGTATGAGATCAAGGCGTGACACCGCGAAGATGTATCTTGGGTTCACAACCAACACTCGTCATTTAAGCTCACATTTTCATGAATTGAAAATAGAAAAGCAAATGAAATCTTACTATCGGCATAATGGGGGGAGGGATGGTCCAATGGATTAGGACCGCACTCCCCCTATGTCCATGCCTACACCTAAACCAAATAAATAGTCAAAATAGGTGTGTATGCAAGATGGTCAAGTCAAGCTCCTAGAATCCACGATATTTAGCTCATGCCTCAAGAAGGTGAATCTTGCTTCATCAAGTGGCTTCGTGAAAATGTCGGCAAGTTGATCTTTGGTTGGAATATAGCCAAGCTCAATATCACCACGAGCAATATGATCCCGAATAAAATGATGACGAATCTCAATATGCTTCGTTCTTGAGTGTTGCACCGGATTGTGGCCAATCTTGATAGCACTTTCATTGTCACACAAAAGAGGCACTTTGTCACAATTGACACCGTATTCCTTTAAAGTTTGCCTCATCCATAACAATTGAGTGCATGCACTAGCGGCCGCCACATACTCGGCTTCGGCGGAGGATAGAGATATGCAATTTTGCTTCTTAGAAGACCAACTCACCAAGGACCTACCAAGAAATTGGCATGCCCCGGAAGTTGATTTCCTATCATCCTTGCAACCGGCCCAATCCGAATCCGTGTACCCGGCAAGAGAGAAATTAGTGCCCTTTGGGTACCATAAACCAAACCTTGGGGTATCAACCAAATATCGAAGGATTCTATTGACCGCCACCATGTGGCTTTCTTTAGGAGCGGCTTGATACCTTGCACACACCCCTACACTCAACACAATATCGGGTCTAGATGCACAAAGATAAAGCAAAGAACCAATCATAGAGCGATAAAGTTTTTGATCAACATCGATACCGTCATGGTTAAGTTCAAGATGGCATTTGGTGTCCATGGGAAACCGCTTCCCTTAGCATTGTGCATATTGAACCTCTTGAGCATGTCTTGGGTATATTTGGTTTGAGAGATGAAAGTCCCTTCATTCAATTGCTTGATCTCAAAACCGAGAAAGAACTTCAATTCGCCCATCATAGACATCTCGAACCTATCGGTCATAAGCTTTGAAAATTCATCATTGAAAGCTTTGTTAGATGAGCCAAATATAATATCATCAACATAAAGTTGGCATATGAAAAGCTCCCCTTTAACCCTCTTTGTAAAGAGGGTGGGATCGATTTGCCCCAATTCAAATCCACGGTCTAGCAATAGCTCTCTTAGGTGCTCATACCAAGCACGAGGTGCTTGTTTGAGACCATAGAGCGCCTTATCAAGCTTGTAGACATGGTTAGGGAATTTAGGGTCCTCGAAACCCGGTGGTTGCTTAACATATACCAACTCCTTTAAAGGACCATTAAGAAAAGCACTTTTCACATCCATTTGTTGCAATTTAAAGTTATGATGTGTTGCATATGCAAGAAGGATACGGATGGACTCAAGGCGAGCCACGGGTGCATAAGTCTCTCCAAAATCAATGCCTTCAACTTGAGAGTACCCTTGTGCAACCAATCTTGCCTTGTTCCTCACAACCATTCCAAACTCATCTTGCTTGTTCTTGAATATCCACTTGTGCCTATAACATTGCGGCAATCTTTTGGCTTCTCAACTAGATTCCACACTTTGTTGCGCTTGAAGTTATTGAGTTCATCATGCATAGCTTCTAACCAATCCGGATCTTCAAGAGCTTCAAACACTTTCTTTGGTTCCACCATGGAAATATGAGCTTGATGTTCACTAAAGCTTGCCAATTGCCTTCTTGTGGTAACACCTCTCTTGTGGTCACCAAGGATGTTTTCTAGATGGTGACTCTTTATTTTAAAGTCCTTTTCAACTCTTGCTTTACGACGGGCTTCGATATCTCTATTGCATCTTGGAGGTATCTCTTGATCATCTTGATCATTTGAGTCCCCGTCTTGACCGGAATGTTGACCTTGATCATCTTGAAGCACATCTTCAACAATGGAAGGAGAGGGTTGATCTTGGTCATGACCTTGGCTAGCATCAACAATAGGAGAACTTGGTTCTTGCATAGCAACTTGGTCAACATGAGGAGGGTCTTGAACTTGTTCTTGGGTGGTGCATCATTTGCTTCCATGATAGGCGCCGTTTCAACTTGTGATGAAGAGGCCTCCACTTGAATGGAGCTTGGACTTGCTTGAGGAGACTCGTAATGAATCTCAACGGGACGATGGAAACCAATGCCCATTCTTCTTATAGCATCTTGAGGCTCTTCATTATCTACATCACAAACATGAAATTGCGCCACTTGGGAGCCGTCATTCTCATCGAACCTCACATCACAAGATTCTATGACTTTCCCAACGGTTTTGTCATAGACTCTATAGGTGTGAGATTCGGCACCGTACCCAACAAAAACACCCTCTAAAGCTTTAGATTCAAATTTAGACAAACGAACACTTTTGTTCTTATAGAAACACTTACAACCAAATACTCGGTAGTAGGAGACATTGGGCTTGTTGCCGGTGAGCATCTCATAAGGAGTAAACTTCTTGCCAACGCGAAAGAATAGCCGGTTAGATGAATGACACGCCGTGGAGATAGCCTCGGCCCATAAGAATAGCGGAGACTTAAACTCCGCCAACATAGACCTTGCCATATCCATGAGAGTCCGGTTCTTCCTTTCGGCTACACCATTTTGTTGAGGGGTATATGCAGCGGAATATTGATGACGAATCCCCTCTTCACTAAGAAACTCATTTAAGGTGTAGTTCTTGAACTCGGAGCCATTATCACTCCTAATGACCAAAATAGGGACATTGTATTGGCGTTGAACTACATTGGAAAAGTCGATGACGGCTTGTTGGGTCTCATCCTTCGTCTTGAAGAAATAAACCCAAGTAAATCTTGAATAGTCATCAACAATCACCAAACAATATTTCTTCCCACCAAGACTTGGTTGAGGCACGGCACCAAAGAGATCAACATGAAGAAGTTCCAATATCCTTTTGATGAAATGATGGTCTTGCTTGGATGGGGAGAATCATGCATCTTTCCTTCAACACAAGCCCTACAAAGACGATCTCTAGAAAAAGAAACATTGTCTTTTAGTCCAAGAATGTGGCCACCCTTGTGAAGACTTTGCAAAGTTCTCATGTTGACATGGGACAAGCGGCGATGCCACAACCATCCCACGTCGGCCTTTCCGAATAGGCATATTGCTTGAGTGTTGGTAGACCCCGAAAAGTCCACCACGAACAACTCATTTTCAACATACCCAACGAACATGACCTTTAGAGTCTTGCTCCTCAAGAGTACCACCATATCAATAGTAAAATGGACATCAAAATTCATCTTATTAAGTGCACGAACGGACATAAGATTGTAACCGAGGGACTCGACAAGCATGACATTTACAAGGGTGATATCCTTTGCAACTACCACCTTGCCGAGACCCGTTACCTCCGCTTTTGATTTATCACCATAGGAGACGGATGCTTGATTTATATTTGGTCCCAACTCTGTCATGATCTCCTTGCTTCCGGTCATATGACTAGTGCATCCACTATCAACCACCCATTTAGACCCACCGGAAGCTTAGTCCTACAAGAAATCATTGCTTGGTTTTAGGTACCCATTTCTCAATGGGTCCTCTTTTTTAGCAACAAGGGTCTTAGGAACCCAAATAGAATAAGCAATGTAACCATCATAAGGACCAACATATTTTGCATAAACATCCCCATAATAATCAACATAAAGAATGTAGTTAGGATTGTTATGCCCCGCAAGGTCACTACGAGTGGTCTTGCCTCTAGTGGCATTACCACCCGCAATGGAAGTATTGGCTTGTGCGGGCTTGGTATTGGTGTTGCTCTTCTTCTTCTTTGCCTTGGCCCCATAACCAAGACCCTCTTTCCCTTTGTGTGGCTTTTGCTCAAAAATTTGAGCAACAACCTTTTCTTTACCTTTAGGAATAGAGGTCTTGGCACTAGTGGCCTTGGCAAGCTCAACCTTCAACCTAGCATTTTCCTCAATAACATTTGCATGATCACAGAGGGAGTAGTAGTGCTAGGTGAGTTAGATTTAGAAAGTTGAGTTTGAAGTTGCTCATGAGACTTGACTAGAAGAGAGTGGGTACTTTCCAAGGCCTTGTGAGCCTTGTTAAGTTTCTCCACATTCTCAAGGAGTCTAGCATTAGCAACCACAAACTCGGCTTTCTCCTTTTTAATCACTTTATATTTAGCAAAGACATGGTCTCTATCCTTAATGATTTTAGCAATTATTTCATCATTTTTATCATCAAGAGACTCAATTCTTTCCTCAAGAGAGGTTCTATATTCACTCTCTTCTTCAAGAGAAGCATTCAAAGATTCTATGGAAGCATTCAAGGATGCTATGGTGAGAGAATCTTCTCTCTCAATTTTTCCCTTGTCATCAAGGATTTCTTCGGCCGCATCAAGTTGTCTCAAGAGAGACTCAACATATGCCTTAGTTTCACCTTGCAAGTTAGCCACAATAGTATCGGAAGCAACAAGTTCTTTCTTAATCACAAGACTAGTTTTATCATCTATTTCATGCATAGTCTTGGGAGTAGAAGATGATACCTCGGTGACGTGAGCCATGAGGCAACGAGCGGTGTTGATGGAGAGGTTCTCATTGGGGGATTCGAAGAGATAAGGAGGTGGAGTTGATACAATGGCCAAAGCGGCCACCTCACGAGTGGGTTCTTCTTCTTCTTCGGAATCCTCAGAAGGATACTCTTCTTGAGTCATCAACACAATTCTTGGTGCTTTCTTGAAGAATGGCTTCCTCTTGACAAAAGGCTTCTTTTGAATCATGTTTGATGGACCCTTGAGGACTAGCCTTCCACTGTTTTGCTCTCTATTCTCATATGGGCAATCTTTGATGAAGTGATGCTTGTTTTTTTTTGAAACTTTTATGACAGTAGGAAAGGCTCCTACTGCCTCTATATTAAAACACCCCTCAAGAGGGCCAGGAGAAATTACATGGACAGATTATGAATTTACACAAGGAGGATCTCTAGCTACTTATAAATCAGCAGAAAAAGAGTATATAAAGGAATGCTTGTTCTCCTTAGTCCTATGAACCAAAAGGGAGAAGTCAGTTTTGAATCTTGCTTTCCAGGAGCAAATGTCAGGGGTGATCCCATTGAAGTAAAAGTCATTCCTCTCCTTCCATAGGCTCCAAGTAGCCACTTCAAAAATGTCCATGAACATGGCCCTGTTCCAGTGGTCTCTGGCATAAGCAATTAGTTGTAGTCTGTCCAGAGTATCATCAGCAGAGATCGTGAAGCCCAAGGCCTCCCAGCAATCTGCAGCAAAAGCACATTTGAAGAAGAGATGTTCCACGGTCTCTTCTACATTAGCGTTGCACATGGAGCAGTCAAAATTATTCCCAATGTTGTAGTGTCTCCTTCTCAGCATATTCCTGGTATTCAATCTGTCAGAGAGCAAGAGCCAGCAGAAGAATTTTATTTTCGGTATACACTTTGTTTTCCATAACCAGTTGAAGGAGATATGTGGAACAACATCTCGAAAGCAGAATTTGTAGTATTTATTTGCTGAGTAAGTATCAGAGCCCCAAACATAAGTCCATTGGTCACGCTCCCCTGATGTTAGAGATATCTGATTGGTGGCTATCTGAGCCTGTCTGAGTTCCATCAGAGCTTGGGGAGAGATAGGCATGGCAAAGTTTTCTGACAGAGAGGTGGCTGTGAGGAATACTTTAGCAGAAACATCCTCATTTAGGGCAAATGAAAAGGCTCTCGGGTAATTTTCTGATGCAATGCCCTCTCCCCAGGGGTCTTTCCAAAACAGAATGGAATCCCCTGTTCCAATAGTGCAATGGGAAATACCTCTATAGATAGGTGATAATTTACAGACATCCTTCCACCAGAATGAGCCACAGCTATCAGTTGCATGCGGAACTGAGTTGGTATAGTATGCTTGCCAGATCAGTGTAACCCAAGGAGTGTCCACCTTATTATAGAACTTGTGTAAATATTTTAAAAGTAGTGCCTCATTCTGTACCTTTAAGTTGAGGATGCCCATTCCTCCTTTATCTTTAGGTCTACAGACTTTCTCCCAGGCAATTAAAGAATTGCAGTGCTCCCCATCTTCTGTCTTTTTATTCCACAGGCAATGTCTTCTGATTTTATCCACATGCTCAAGAATTTTAGGATGCATTTTAAGGGCACACATGGAAAAGGTAGCAATAGAAGTGAGCAGAGTATTGATAACAGACACTCTCCCACTGTAGGACATCATCATAAAATTAGCAGTCATTGCTCTCTCAATTCTGTCCACAAGAGGCATTAGATCCTGCACAGTAGGTTTGGTAGTGCCAAGTGGAAGTCCAAGATAAGTGAATGGCATAGCACCAATGTCACATCCAAGCATACCTGCAATTCCAGCAGCTCTCTGAGCACTCACATTAATTGGGATCATCACTGACTTGTGGTAATTAATTTGCAGACCAATTGAGTTTGCATATGTATCAAGAATTTCTTTCATTTTGGCCACTTGAGTCAGGCAAGCTGGCATGATTATGAGGGTATCATCAGCATATTGCACCACTGGGTAATCCATCCCAAAATCAGGTGAGAAGGGTGCTTGGAGAAGCCCATCTCTGAAAGCCTTGTTTATTACTGATTGCAGCAAATCTGCAGCTAGGACAAATATGAGAGGTGATAGGGGATCACCCTGTCTGACACCTCGTTTACAATGAAACTGCCTTCCTGGGACTCCATTCAGAAGGACAGAAGACATTCCTGAGCTGAATATCATTTCAATCCACTGCAGCCATTTGGCATCAAAACCCATCTGTCTCATGATATTAATCATAGCTTTATGGTCAATGGTATCAAAGGCTTTTGCAAAATCTAATTTTAGCAATATAATTTCCTGTTTAGAAGCCTGGCATTGATGAATGAACTCAAAAGCCCAGGCAATGCAGTCCTGAATTGTCCTCCCCTTTAAGAAGCCATATTGATTTTTGTGTACAGTTTTCAGCACCACTTTTTGCAGTCTGTTGGCTAGAATTTTTGTAATTAGCTTTAGACAACAGTTCAGCAAGGTGATTGGTCTGTAATCATTGACTGTTTCTGGGGAACCAATTTTGGGGACAAGGGTAATGAACCCAGTATTAATGCTTTCCATATTGAGATTACCAGCATGGAACTCATCACAAAGAGCATAAATATCTCCCTTAATAATGTGCCAGCAAGTTTTCAGAAATTGTCCATTAAATCCATCAGGTCCTGGAGCTTTATCATTTGGCATGTGTTTAACTACATCATCAATTTCCTCATGAGTGAAGGGAGTTGAGAGGCAGGCAAGATCATCTCGAGGTGTGATGAGAGAAGCAAGATCAAATCCCATAGGTGGATGGCTAGCTGTTCCAAGCCGACATTTATAAGTGTCAAAAATTAATTTTTCCTTATCCACATGAGAAGTAACCTAAGAGCCATCTGGCAGAGTGAGCTGAGCAATGGAATTCCTTCTGTATCTTTCAGTGGCAATTGAGTGGAAGAATTTGGTGTTTTCATCCCCAAATTTAGTCCATCTGATAGTACATCGTTTCTTCCAGTATTGCCTCTGATAATCCAGTAATTTGAGTAAATGAGCTCTAATAATTTTTCTGAAATTTGCCTCTGGAACAGAAAGTCCCCTTTTATCCTCCAGATTATCTAATTCCAATAAAGCTCTGTTACAGTTATCAATGCATATGGATAATTTTGAGATTCCTTTGCTCCAGAATTTAAGATCATATCTGAGACGTTTCAGTTTGGCATTCAGATTGGCAGCACTGTTTTTCTTATGAGTTGGTTTAGCCCAGCTTTCAGCTACTGTCTGTAAAAACCCACTGTGTGCTGTCCAGAAATTTTCAAAACGAAACAGTTTGCTGCCTGGGATGTTTGTCTGAATCGACACCACACAAGGCGTGTGATCAGATGTCGGTTTCCCTTGTGGATTAACAACCGTAGCAGGATAGGATTGTGTCCAATGCAGGGAGGTAAAGAACCAGTCTAGCTGTTCGAGGAGGGGATCTTGTTGCATATTACTCCATGTAAAGCTTCTGCCTTTAATGGGTAATTCTGTAAGATTCTGGGATCGAATTATATCATTGAATAATAACATATCATCAATATTTCCTCCTGGTTTGTTTCTGTTAGAAGGGGATCTAATGAAATTAAAATCACCCACAATGAGCCAGTCTTCACCATCAGGAATATTTAGCTCATACAACCAATCAACAAAGGCATCTCTTAAATCACCATCACAAGGCCCATAGATGTTCATTAATGTCCAGGAAAAAGAATCCAGTTTAGAGGTGAAATGAATTGACAACGCAAAGGGCTGGCAGTGCATGACTAATCCAGTGAACACACAACTTTTCCAAATAATAATTAGACCCCCTGAAGCACCATTGGATGGAACGTAAACAAATTCATCAAAAGAGCTAGGGCAACAGATTTAATAAAGCTCATATCAAAATGCGATTTCTTGGTCTCTTGCAAGCAAACCACATCACAACCACTTAGTTTGATAGCATTGAGTAGAGCCAACTGTTTAGATTTGGCATTAAGCACTCTAATGTTCCAGCACAAAATAAACCACTTCCTTAAGTAATTCATTACAATAATAATAATAAAAGGCCTAGGCCTCTTGGATATCTTCCTCCTGTGGGCTAGCCAACAGCTTCTGGGTAGACATCTCTTCAGGTGGAACACCACACATCTGGACACCAATTTGCTGCAGGAGAGGGATTGGTGTAGGAGGAGGAACCTGATCAGAAGTATCTGCACTGATAGCCGGTCCTGTTCATCAGAGTTGGAGGTAACATCCACAATCCTGGGAGTAACTCTGTTTTTCACCTTGGATTTCTTGACTTTAGCATCAGAAATTAGATGCACCCTAAATCCAGCATATTTATTTACCCTTGGACTCCTTCTGACCTGGGAGGTGACAATGGGAACAGCAGGGGCATCAGTGTTCAGTAGAGCTTGGTCAGCTTCCAGCAGAGCTAAATCCAGTCCAGAACCATGTTGCAGTGATCCCTCATCAGTGAGTTCTAACAGACGAGCAGTTTTTTTAGGTGGCAGTGCAGATAAATTCAGAAATCCATGAGCTCGTTTCCCAGTCCCAACTGAAACAAAAGAGAAGTTCTGAACATGGGCCATCTTCAACAGTAGTGGGCTGGGACAGAAGGCCTTTTTAACCCATTTGTCTATCAGTGACAACTGGGTGACAGTGTCTTGTTCGAAGGGAATCAGGCCCATTGCCAAAGATTGAGCAAAGTGCAGGCTATCAACTTGAGCAGCAGACAGAGACTTATTGAACAGCTTCAGTGTGGCAAAATCTGACAGGGCCATGGTGTTAGCATGGGCCAGAGCCCCTTCACTCACAACCACAGACTGGATAACAATCTCCTCTGCTTCTTCAGTTTCTGGGCTGCTAATGGATTCAGTCCATGCCTGCATGGGGCTGTCGACCAGATTGGAGGCAGGTGGAAAGCCAACATGAAGAGCCACAGCTTGCTCCCCCAAGATGGCCTGGAAATTGACCAAAGGTGGATCCACTAGCATTAGTTCAGCAACTGGCTCCTCCAAGTGCTGTTCCTGTATGTTCATGTTCTGTACTGGAGCATGGACCTCTGCATGCTGCATTGGGATATTCTGAATGTGCTGGTGACCATGTCCATGGTTATTGAACTGTGCATTGTGTGCTTGGTTCAGTTGCAGCCAGTTGGCCAGCTGGTTCTGGTAAATCTGCTCAGCAGTGAGATCAACCCCATATTGGGGATGTGGGTTCCCATCCTCTGGCTCTGGATCCTCAGGAGGTGGTGGTACATCATGCAAGTGAGCATTCCAGTCAGCACTCCTGAGCATGTAAACAGGAACAGTCCAGCTGTTTCTAGCACCTCCCAACTGTGTAACAACAATGCTCCTCGGCACAAATTTTGGATGAACAAGCCAAACTTTAGCAAGCACATATTTGAGGTTTCCCCTGGGGTGGTGCCAGACGGAAAGCAGGCCAAAATCCTCCACAGCACGGTTCACATAAAAAGTAGTCTGATAATCCAATGGAAACCCAAGAAAAAGAATCCAAGTCTCTCTACCAAACGCAGCTAGGCGTCTGTTCTTGACCTGGTCGTGCCTAACAAAAGTGACAGTAGTGATTTCATCTACCTCGAACGTCAGCCCAATGACAGTATCCGCAGCCAGAGAATCAATAAGCTTGAACACCCCTAGCCCAAACGGATGGTCATCCCAATCGAAAGAATCATAACCAGCCTCATCAAGAAGACCCTTAACAGCCTGCCTCATCGACTCGCGCAACTGGATTGGAATAAAGCGATTGGTTTCGACAATTACCACACGGTTATGGTGCAGGGGCGGCAATGGGGGAACCACCATCATCGTGCGCACCTTCCTATCAGCCGGGCCTTGGTCGATGGTCATGCCGTCGGGGATGAACGCCAGGGGATTCACCGGAAAGTTCGCCATTGGCTCCGCCGATGTCTCCGCCTCCTCTGCTTCCGCCACCGAGGGTTTCACTGTAGCTTGGGGAATAGACGTGGAAGACGAGGGAGATGAATCGGCAAGTATAGGATCGCTAAAAACAAGGGGTAAATCCGCATTTTCCTTTTCTGTTGTAGCTTTCCGTTTAGGAACCCAGATTTTTCTGCTAGGAGAAGATTTGGCCGGCGGCGGCTCTGCCTGCTTGGGCCTCCATCGTTTCCTCGCAGTGCAGTTAGCCCATTTATGGCCCAGCCCATTACAGGTCCAGCAGCGTGAGGCTCGCATCTTAATTGTTTTTTTTAGAGCAGTCAGAGCAGACTTGGCCCAAAGTAACACATTCTCTACAGACCCCTTTGCAGTTGGGCCTAAGGTGATCGGTAAGCCCACAACGAGAGCAACGACCCAGTAATTCAAACAGCAAATTTGTGGGCGGGATAAAAGACAGGTTCAAAACATCCATGATTTCCGGATCAGAATATTTGGCAACACGTAAATCATTGATATGCTAAAGTGTTACCTTTGGTAGAGCAGCAGAAAACGGCCGAATAATATTATCTTCAATAAAAGAAGTTGACCCGGAAATCCCTCGATCCAAAGAAATCGGATCAAGAAAACTGCCAAAGAAGACCTTGTTGACTTGAGTTGGAGCGATCATCATTGGGGCCGGAGGAGTCACCGGCGGCGGCGTGAAGGAGCCAAACTTGATGGGAAGCACATCAGCATTATCATGAAGAGATGAATCAACGAGACCAAACTTAGACAATTCAGCCGATGAAGAAGTATGATCCAGAGATGCACTTTTAGCTAGGAAGTTCAAGTTAGGCCGAATCAGTGTCGGACTTCTCTGAGCAACATGTAAATCTTGTTCAGTAGAAAACCAGGATCCACCAGAACCAAAAAGGGCTGAATCAACAGAAGGTTTTTCGCCTCTAAACAGATGAAAGTGGCAAATAAAATCCGGCCAAACTCGATCTTTAAGCCCATAAATGAAATGTCCAACTTTGCTCGAGGCCAGGGAAAACCGAAATCTTCTATCGCTGAGTTTGAAAACCCTGAGAGCCTCATGATCCCCACCAATGCAAGATTGCAGGGCCAAACCAACAGATTCTTCAGAGAGTTGAAAGGAGGCGGAGGAGAAGGACACCACCAGAAAGAACTCCGATGCGCCCCGAGAGGGGGAGAAATGAACCGAAGAGCCAAACCTCTTACGAACCTGATCCGCCACGGCCAAGCCTGGCGAGAAATCCCAATGAAGGAGAGCGTCCATGGTCTTCGGATCCTAGACGCCATAGGCAGCGGCGGTGGAAAGGAGGGATGCAGCGGTGAGGAGGGTGGCGGCGATGGCGGCGGCGGGGGTGGGAGAGGGGAGGGTGCGGGAGAGAGCCATAGCCTACCGTGTTTATCCGTATGAGCTAGGGTTTAGGGCTTGATCGAAGTGATGCTTGTTATGACAATTGTAGCAAGTCTTTATCCTATTAGCAAACTCCTTCTTCCCACTTGGATTGTTTGTTCGATCAAGTTGAGCCTTTGCCTTGGCCGGGTCATTCCAAAATGTCCTTGTTGCAAGAGCTATGTGACCATGGAGGGCTGGTTCAAGTTCATCGGGAGGAAGGTTGTTCGGGCATGCTTCAACTCCATCATGTTCACCAAGGCAGACAACCTTGGCCTTCAAAGCAAGAGAGGGACCTTGTTTCATTCCCATGGCCCTAGCACGGTTGTCTAGGGCATTCTTGGTGGCAACCTTGGAGGCTTGCATCTCTTGCATAACTTCATTGGATGTCATCTCAAGGTAGTTGTATTTTCCTTGTATGGCCTTCAATTCAACGGGCTCGAAGGGCATGAGAGCATTCACATACTTCCTCTTGATCCAAGCATCATCCACATAGGTTGCCCCAACATTATGAAAGGCTTTGGCAAGAATGTTGAGTCTTCCATACATCTCCTCATGAGTTTCATTATCAAGCATGTAGAAACCTTCGGCCTCATTGCTCAAGGCATCATATCTATTCCTCTTCATGCTTTCATTTCCAAGAAATGCCACCTCAAGGCACTCCCAAGCTTCTTTGGCGGTGGAGACGTTTTGAATGTGATGAAGACCACTTTCTCCAACGGCAAGTTCAATCATGTGGAGTGCGGAAGCATTGAGTTGTTTCTCGGCCACCTCTCTCTTGTCAAGTTGTTAGGATTCACGGCCTTGTATCCCTCTTGAATGATCCTCCAAAGCTCGATAGAGGAACTGTTGATATGAGATTTCATTAAGTGTTGCCAAGTAGCAAAAGCCAATGCATTAAGTTTAGGAGGTGGACCCAAAGGGTTTATGCGAGTATGATGGATAGGTGGGTCAGGAGAGTACACAAAGGGAACCCCATGGTACTCCGGCTTCCCACCTTCGGGAGTGGTGGTAGATGTGGAAGATTTCTTAGGGTCGGTTTCTTTATCTTCAACCCTTTCTTTTCCTCTTTTCCCTCCTCGGTATCACCGTCATGGGAGGTAGCGGAGTCCTCTAGTGGGGTGGTCTCCTTAGGAACCTTGCCACTTGCGAGTTGTGTGATCAACTCACGCATCTCGGCAAATTTGGTATCCATGGACGATATCAAAGATGTCTCCATCAATTTGAGATCGGCCATGGATGCCGTAGTGGCTTGGTCATTGATGACCCACAAGTATAGGGGATCGCAACAGTCTTCGAGGGAAGTAAAACCCAATTTATTGATTCGACACAAGGGGAGCCAAAGAATACTTGAGAGCCTTAACAGCGGAGTTGTCAATTCAGCTGCACCTGTGAATAGTCTTGCTCGACACAGATTATCAGTAGCAACAGTTTTATAGCAGTAGTAGCGGTGAAATAATAGCAGCAGTAAACAGAGACAGCAGTAGTGATTGCAGTAAACAGTAGGATTAAAACACTGTAGGCATAGGGATGGATGAACGGGCGCTGCATGGATAAGATAGCTCATATAATAATCAAGACATAGGCATTGCAGATAATAATGATAAAGCATCCAAGTACTAAGTAAACGTAGGCATGTGTTCCGTATATAGTCGTACGTGCTCGCAATGAGAAACTTGTACAACATCTTCTGTCCTACCAGCCGGTGGCAGCCGGGCCTCAAGGGAATCTACTGGTAATTAAGGTACTCCTTTTAATAGAGTACCGGAGCAAAGCATTAACACGCAGTGAACACATGTGATCCTCACATCGCAGCCATTCCCCTCGGCTGTCCCAATTATTGTCACTTTGGGACCGCGGGTTCCGGACAACAATATGTGTATACAACTTGCAGGTATGATCAATAAACAGTGCATATCATTATGAAACAATAACATGTTCAGATCTGAAATCATGGCACTCGGGCCCTAGTGACAAGCATTAAGCTCAACAAGTTGCAACAACATCAATAAGTACTAACAACGGATACTGGGCACCATGCCCTAATGATCTTATAGCTTATTACATGAACAATCTCATCCAATCCCTACCATCCCCCTCAGCCTACAGCAGGGAATTACTCACACATGGATGGGGGAAACATGGATGGTCGATGGAGAAGCGTCGGTGATGATGATGGCGATGATCTCCTCCAATTCCCCGTCCCGGCGGAGTGCCAGAACGGAGTTTCTGGTCCCCGAAATAGGTTTCGCGATGGTGGCGGCGTACGGTGATGTTTCTGGATGAAGTGGACGACCCCCCGACGTTTTTAGGTCAGAAGGGTTAAGTAGTCGAAAGGGGGACTCGGGGAGGTGCCCGAGGCACCCTCCTCATAGGCTGGCGCGGCAGGCCCTTGGCCGCGCCACCATGTGGTTTGGGCCACTCGTGGCCCATCTCCGCCTCCCCTTCTGGCTCCGTGAGTCTTCTGGTAAAATAGGAGGTTTGCGATCTTTTCTGGTGTTTTTCCCGAAAGTTGACTTTCTGCACAAAAACAAGACACCAGGGCAATTCTGCTGAAAACAGCGTTAGTCCGCATTAGTTGTATTCAAAACACACAAGTTAGAGGTAAAACAATAGCAAAAGTGTTCGGGAAAGTAGATACGTTTTGGACGTATCAACTCCCCCCAAGCTTAGCTTATTGCTTGTCCTCAAGCAATTCAGTTAACAACTGAGTGCGATAAAAGACTTTCACGAACACATTTGCTTCATATGATGCATATATTCTCACTATATGTACAAATGCTTAGCAATTCAAGATGAGGCAAATGCAAATAATGTCACTCAATAGGCATGTAAACTATGAAAAGATACCAACATACTAATAGCAACAAACATGAAACATATTAATTCACAAGATTGTAATGCTCATAATAGGATATGACAAGATGGTATCTCGCTTGCCCGTTTTTGTACAGCAAAACATAAATGCCCAGGCACCTCTGAAGTTCATGGGAAGACTAGAATCAAAGATATCAAAGATAAAAGCATCAAAGTTATATCATAGTTAACCACATTCTGGGACAAGCACATTACACTAAGAATGACAACTATGCTCTCGAGAAAGTGCTCAAAGAAAGGATGGTGACTCAACATGAAAGTAAAAGATTGGCCCTTCGCAGAGGGAAGCAGAGATTATCATGTGCTAGAGCTTTTCATTTTTAAAACAGAAGCAAAATTGTTTTGGGAAGTGTTTGTTGTTGTCAACGAATGGTAGTGGGTACTCTAACCCCCTTGTCAACCAGACTTTCAAGAGCGGCTCCCATGAAGGACGTTATTTCTACCAGCAAGGTAGATCATCCCTCTTCTCTTTTGTTTACACATGTATTTTAGTTTCATTATGGGTGACACTCCCCCCAACCTTTGCTTGCACAAGCCATGGCTAACCGAATCCTCGGGTGCCTTCCAACATTCACATACCATGGAGGAGTGTCTATTGCAAAATTAAGTTGCTTACTGATAAATCAGGGCAAAACATGTGAAGAGAATTATTAATGAAAGTTGTAATTAATTGGGGCTGGGCACCCCGTTGCCAGCTCTTTTTGCAAAATTATTGGATAAGCGGATGTATATGCCACTAGTCCATTGGTGAAAGTCTGTCAGAAGTAAATGACAAGATTGAAAGATAAAACACCACATACTTCCTCATGAGCTATAAAACATTGACACAAATTGAGAAGTACTTTGAAGGTTTTAAAGGTAGCACATGAAAATTTACTTGAATGGTTCGAAATGCCATGCATAGGTATTTATGGTGGACACTTTGGAATAACTTGGTTTTCATGGTTTTGGAAGCACGAGCAGCATTCCCGCTCAGTACAAGTGAAGGCTAGCAATAGACTGGGAAGCGACAATCAAGAGAGCAATAACCGTCATAATCATGCTTGCGACAAAATGAAATTAATTGAGACATAAAAGTGATACAAGAACTCTGAGTCAAAATAAATCATCAAGGCTTAATTGACTTTTGTTTTTCAGTCATACGCATGCATGAGCATGTGCCAAGTCAATTCGAATGAATTCTTCAGAGGAGGATACCACAATGTCATACCCTCTATGAATAGAACAATGCAAGCAAACATCAACATAACATGCTACCACTATTAATAAATTGGGACCGATCATGAGAGAACAAGAACTACTAAGCATCCACTAAATGACATATACCTCACATGAACCAACTAAGCATGCTCACATAGATGAGTATATGTACAAAAATGAAAACAAATGGAGTTCATACCAGCCTCTCACCCCAACTCAAGTTGTTGTAGATCATCCTTATTGCTTTTTCACTTGTGTTGCTTCGAATGATAAGAATGAAAACCAAGCTCCATCGGAGTCACGGATAGCTGTCCAACTCTGAAAACACTATACAAAACCAAAAAGAAACAACAAATATTTTTGGGTTTTCGAGTTTTTGAAACAAGAGCAAAAAGAAACAAACAATAAAGCAAAATATTTTTGGATTTTTGAATAACAAACCGAATTTTAAAACTAAGCAAACTAATACTGAAACTTAAAGAAACAAATGAAGAGAAACAACAGAAATATTTTTGGTCTTTTTGTGTTTTGGAATGCAGCAATAAAAGGTAAACAATTAAAAAGAAAGAAAGAAAACTGCAACATGGATATACAAAGTATCGACAAGATATGATATGTAAATGAGTGAGATGTCGATATACCTCCCCCCAAGCTTAGGCTTTTGGCCTAAGTGGAGATCAATCCCATGGTGCCCAGGAAGTGGCGCCTCCATAGTACGACGAGGAAGGCCCTCGTCCTGGTAAGAGCTGGATGACGCTCCAAGGTAAGTGACGGTGTAGCCATCATCAGGTGCTTCTCCCTCCTCCTGGTGCTGCTGGTGAAAGCCTCGCACTCTAAGCTGCTCCTCCAACGCCTCCTTGGAGTACGACCACGGTCTCCTGTGTAAAGGGAACAGATCGGCCTGGGGCAAAGGCACTTCATATTCATCCCCGTTAGTAAATAAAACTTTGTAAACAATGTTTCCTAAATGAGAATTAGGTGTGACAAACTGATGGCCTTTCATAGCAGCAATATCAAGTCTAAAAGGGGTTAGCTTCTCATCAGTAGGACTAACGGAAAGACCTAGATATGCGATAACTCGTGAAGCAACAATTCCTCCATAAATAGGTCCACTAGCAGCCAAACGGCGAGCAATAAGGGCACCAAGGTTGTAAGCAGTGTTACCATTAAGTGCAGCAGCAAGAAAAGCAAGATGATAATTAGAAATGTTACTAGTGTTTTCCCTACCAAGAATGCTAGTAGCAAGATAATAAACGAAATATCTAATGGCAGGGAATTGGATGTTCCTTATCTTGCCGCGCTGAGCGGTGCGGTCATCGTCGTTGGTCACTCCTCGGTAAAGTTCCACAAAGTCTTTGGTGTTCCCTGCAATCTTCTTTGCTGTGCCTATAGGAGCAATATCTATGGCAGCACAAAAGTCTCCCAACCCATTGTAACAGGCCTGTCATAAATCTTAAATTGGACAGTAGGCGTATAAGATGAATTCACAAATTTAAAACTCTCAACAAAAGTTTTGGTGAGCCAATAATGTTGGTCGCTCTCATCCTGCATATAAGTGGTTAGGCCAACTCTCTGGATGAGGAACATGAAGTCATCAAGCAACCCTGCATTACGCAAAAACTCCATGCATGGAAAGGATGAAGCATTTGGGATTTGGTCACCCCCTCCATCTCCAATGTTCGGTGCAATGACATCCTCATCATAGGAACGCCTAACTCGAGTAGATGCCCTCAAAGGCCTTCTCGCTCTCTGAGAATCCCTTTCAAACACCTCACCAAAGGTGTGGTTATGCATTTTCCTTTTCTGAAATTTTTAACAAACATTATAAAAATTGATTTTGAGACATACAAATGAGGGGAACTACTATATGAACTTGCTAGAGGACTAAACATGCATCAAAACTGATTATATCAACATAGAACAAGCATGCATACTCACTTAACAAGTCACCTACAGCAGCAAAATACTCAAGGTATACTCTACTAAACAAAATTCTACTTGGATACATGGAGGAGTCACATACCGGAGAGCAAATGGTCCAAATTTCAGCAACAAAGATGGGCTGAGCAAGGAGATCGAAAAATCTCGAGCAAGAGCAGCAAGAACACGGGTTTGAGCAATGGTGGTGTGTTTGTCGGGAGAGAGAAAGAAATGAGAGGAAGATGGGTGAGTGGAGGGCCAGGTGGGGCCCACACCATGCCACGGCGCGGCCACACCCCTGCCGCGCGGTGGGGTGGTGTGGTGGCATGGTGGGTCCCCCTGGTCAGCTCCAGGCACTCCCACATTCCTCTTTAAAAACTAATATGGTATAATTTTCAGAAATTTTTGAAAACTTTCATTTTGCACATTTTCTGGATATTTAAATAATAAACTTAGAGCAGAAATAGAATTTTATAAAGACCAGTTTCAACTAAAACTTTGCAAGTTCAGTAACACAACAGTAGGTAAAACAAAGTTGAAGAAAGAAATGTTGTTTAGCTCTTTTATGTATGCAAATACATTTGATAGCAAGGTTGATCAAGTCTTGGCACCAAATAAATTTACATGACACAAATGATTTAAACATCATGAACACTCATGTTACCTTGTATTGTATTGATATGGATCCAATCATAATGTTTTGATATCCTTCTTGATGATCATATATAGGGCAATCAATACTTCCCACTTTGATAGTTTTAAAATTGGAGATGTATTGACTCCATAAATCTTGTCAACTTTCTTGGGGAAATAAACAGTATGTTCTTTATCATTAACATTGAAAGTTACTTTTCCTTTATTGCAATCAATAACAGCACCTGCAGTATTTAGAAAAGGTCTTCCAAGAATAATAGACATATTATCATCTTCAGGCATTTCAAGAACAACAAAATCAGTCAAAATTAAACAATTGTTAGCTACTTGAACAGGGACATCCTCACAAATGCCAACAGGAACAGCAGTAGATTTATCAGCCATTTGCAAAGATATATCAGTAGGTATCAATTTATCAAGATAGAGTCTCTTATAAAGAGAAAAAGGCATAACACTAACTCCTGCTCCCAAATCACATAAGCAGTTCTAACATAATTATTCTTGATGGAGCAAGGATGGTTGGTATACCTGGATCTCCAAGCTTCTTAGGAACCTTGCCATTGAAAGAATAATTAGCAAGCATAGTAGAAATTTCCTCATTAGGAATTTTCCTTTGTTAGAAACAATATCTTTCATATACTTTGAGTAAGGAGGCAATTTAATAGCATCAGTCAAAGGAATTTGCAAAACAAGGGTTTCATCCATTCACAAATTTATTATAATGTTCTTCTTCCTTTGATTTTAGTTTCTTAGTTGGAAAAGGCATTTGCTTTTGAACCCAAGGTTCCCTTTCATTACCATGTTTCTTAGCAATGAAATCTTCCTTAGTGTACTTTGTGTTTTTAGTATGCTTTTCAGGTTCCTTTTCACTAACTTCTTTATCAAGAGCATCATTTTTATCCTTATCACTATCAAGTTCATTACCACTTTCAGTTTCAGCATCAGAGATAGATATACTATTAGGATCATTAACAGTTTCAGAGGATTCTACAACATTTTTATGTTTCTTCTTCTTCTTTTTCTTAGAAGGAGAAACTGGATTTTCAGCTAGTTGAGAATCTTGTTCAATTCTTTTAGGATGTCCCTCAGGATATAAAGGATCCTGAGTATGAGCTCCACTTCTAGTGCTAACATAGACAGGTTTTAATTTTTCCTTAGAAGCATTGGCTAACATGTCTTGTTGCACTTTAGTGAGTTGATCAATTTGAGTTTGAACCATATGGAAATGTTTAATAAGCATCTTAACATCATTGGAGGTTCTCTCCACAATATCATGCAACTTACTAATAGCTAGAGAATTTTCATGCAAATGATTCTCTACTCTCATATTAAAATTATCTTGCTTAATAACATAATTATCAAATTCATCTAAGCATTGATCAGGTGGTTTAGAGTAGGGAATATCTCCTTCATCGAACCTGTGGAGAGAGTGAACCTCAATTATGGATGGATGAGGAATTGGCTTACACAAATCTTCAATAGGTGGAAGGTTCTTCACATCTTCAGATTTAATACCCTTCTCAATGAGAGTCTTCTTGGCTCCCTCATTGTTTCATCATTCAATTCAATCATACCTCCCCTCTTCTTTGATATTGGTGTCGGTGTAGGTGTGGGGGTCGGCGCAGGTAGAGTCCAATCATCATAATTCTGGCTGATTTTAGCCAATAATTCTTCAGCTTCTTCAGGGGTTCTTTTCCTGAAAACACAACTAGCACAACTATCCAGATATGCTCTAGATTCAATAGTTAGTCCACTGTAAAATATATCAAGTAGATCATGCTTTTCCAAATCATGTCCAGGCCGAGCTCTGATAAGAGAGCAAAACCTTGTCCATGCCTCTGGAAGTTTCTCTTCATCTTCCTGGTCAAAGTTATAAATTCTTTGCAAAGCATCATGTTTAGCACTAGCAGGGAAATATTTCTGAAAGAAAACATCAAGCAAACCAGTAGGACTAGTAATAGAACCAGGAGACAAGTTGTTATACCAAGCTTTAGCATCATCTTTTAATGAGAAAGGAAAAATCTTAGCAACAAAGTAGCTACGCTTCTTAATATCATCAGAAAATAAGCCACTCAAAGTAGAGAGCTCATTCATGTGCTCTACAGCACTTTCACTCTTAGTGCCACAAAAAGGAGTTTTCTCAACAATAGATATATGAGATAAATCAAGAGAAAAATCATAATCCTTATCTTTAATGTTTATAGGAGAAGTGGCAAACTTAGGATCAGGTGACAACTTGTATTTAACAGCATGTTGTGCAAGAAAATTTCTCATATTACTTGCACCAGTAGTAGCATTACATTTATCAATAAAATCATCATCAAGTTCCACATAAGTTTCATCAGGATCATCATCACAAGTATAATCCCTTAACTCAGGTGAATAAACAGGAGTAGTAGGACTTCCATTAGGTGTTCTAGTATTTTCAAGTTGTTTAGACTTAGCAATAGCAGCATCTAAAAGTGGACCTAATGAAATATTCTCATCAATCACAGTAGAAGCATCATCAACATTATCAGAGGCAATTTCAGATTCAGCAGTAGTACCAACACGTGAAGATTGTGGTGGTGTAACAAGTTGACTCAATACAGATGGTGAGTCAAGAGCAGCAGAGGTACTAAGTGTCGTACCTTTTCTTGTAGTGGAGGGCAATACATGGACCCTCTCATCACGAGCTTTACCCATGATGAATAAATTTCAGCGAGCATATAGATCACAAGTGAACTCCCAAATAAAGCTATGCTCCCCGGCAACGGCGCCAGAAAATAGTCTTGATGACCCACAAGTATAGGGGATCGCAACAGTCTTCGAGGGAAGTAAAACCCAATTTATTGATTCGACACAAGGGGAGCCAAAGAATACTTGAGAGCCTTAACAGCGGAGTTGTCAATTCAGCTGCACCTGTGAATAGTCTTGCTCGACACAGATTATCAGTAGCAACAGTTTTATAGCAGTAGTAGCGGTGAAATAATAGCAGCAGTAAACAGAGACAGCAGTAGTGATTGCAGTAAACAGTAGGATTAAAACACTGTAGGCATAGGGATGGATGAACGGGCGCTGCATGGATAAGATAGCTCATATAATAATCAAGACATAGGCATTGCAGATAATAATGATAAAGCATCCAAGTACTAAGTAAACGTAGGCATGTGTTCCGTATATAGTCGTACGTGCTCGCAATGAGAAACTTGTACAACATCTTCTGTCCTACCAGCCGGTGGCAGCCGGGCCTCAAGGGAATCTACTGGTAATTAAGGTACTCCTTTTAATAAGTACCGGAGCAAAGCATTAACACGCAGTGAACACATGTGATCCTCACATCGCAGCCATTCCCCTCGGCTGTCCCAATTATTGTCACTTTGGGACCGCGGGTTCCGGACAACAATATGTGTATACAACTTGCAGGTATGATCAATAAACAGTGCATATCATTATGAAACAATAACATGTTCAGATCTGAAATCATGGCACTCGGGCCCTAGTGACAAGCATTAAGCTCAACAAGTTGCAACAACATCAATAAGTACTAACAACGGATACTGGGCACCATGCCCTAATGATCTTATAGCTTATTACATGAACAATCTCATCCAATCCCTACCATCCCCCTCAGCCTACAGCAGGGAATTACTCACACATGGATGGGGGAAACATGGATGGTCGATGGAGAAGCGTCGGTGATGATGATGGCGATGATCTCCTCCAATTCCCCGTCCCGGCGGAGTGCCAGAACGGAGTTTCTGGTCCCCGAAATAGGTTTCGCGATGGTGGCGGCGTACGGTGATGTTTCTGGATGAAGTGGACGACCCCCCGACGTTTTTAGGTCAGAAGGGTTAAGTAGTCGAAAGGGGGACTCGGGGAGGTGCCCGAGGCACCCTCCTCATAGGCTGGCGCGGCAGGCCCTTGGCCGCGCCACCATGTGGTTTGGGCCACTCGTGGCCCATCTCCGCCTCCCCTTCTGGCTCCGTGAGTCTTCTGGTAAAATAGGAGGTTTGCGATCTTTTCTGGTGTTTTTCCCGAAAGTTGACTTTCTGCACAAAAACAAGACACCAGGGCAATTCTGCTGAAAACAGCGTTAGTCCGCATTAGTTGTATTCAAAACACACAAGTTAGAGGTAAAACAATAGCAAAAGTGTTCGGGAAAGTAGATACGTTTTGGACGTATCAGTCATCCACGGGATCACCCTCACTTCGTGTCATACTTCTCTTAGGCGTTAAGCCCAACAAGAGAGCCGAGGCTCTGATACCAATTGAAAGGATCGTATGACACATAGAGGGGGGGGGGGTGAATAGGTGCTACTTCAATTTTAGTACTTTTTAAATTTAGGCTTGACACAAAAGGTAAATTCTCTAGATATGCAACTATGGTGAATTTACCTATATGACAAGCTAGCAACTAAGCAAGGTACACTAAGTAAAGACGGTAAACAAGGATAGAAGTAACCGAAGTGAAAGCATGCGGAGACACGGATGTAATCCCGAGTTCCTCCTTTTTAGGGGAGTACGTCTCGTTGGAGAGGTGTGAGCTACCACGAAGGTCAAAACTCAACCGCCACAAAGGCGGACGCACCTTCTTCTCCGATGAACCGCACCACAAAGGTTTGGTTCACCTTCCACTATCGGAATCATTCAAGGCGGAATCCGGAGCCCTTAGAACAACGATCTGGGGAACAACCCACAAGAGGATTGGGGCTCCCGAACAGCTACAAATCTGTCACAAAGACAACAAATGAGTACAATAAGAAGCTAGGTTTTCCTAATGGAAATCCTAGCCAAGGGGCCCTCAAGTAAATGAGGGGGAAATGAAGAACGGCTTGGTGAAGATGTAGATCCGGGCCTTCTCCTTCAATCCTCCAAAGATCAACGAGTTTGGGTGGAGGGATTGGGAGATCTAGTGATTCTTGAGCTTGCAATAATGGAGACTTCAAGTTTCGGCGAGCTAGCTAGCTGGAGGTAGGTGGAGGGGTATTTATACCCCTCCTAGAAAAACTAGCCGTTTTCAGTCAACTTGGTCCGGAGACTCCGCACTGGAAGTCCGGAGACTCTGTGTCGTGTCTCGTTGCACGGACACCGGGAGTATAGGATACCCCCTTTTAGGTTCGGCACGGGGCGCGAAGGAGGCTGAGAATCGTCTTCTTGGGCGGAGTCTAGATCAAGCTCTCCTCTCCACGATCAAAGCATGCAACCAAAGGGACACAAGGAGCTACCCAGGTTCAGGCCGCCCGGAGGCTAAAAGCCCTACTCCTGCATGTCTGGATTGATGAGTTCTTCATAGTGTGGCTTACAATGGAACCTCCCGGACAGGGTACCCGGAAGGGTTTTGGCCGAGGTAGAAGAAGGACAGATCCTGACCCGGAGGAGATCACCTTCCTCTCTACCTCGCAGCCCTAGTCTAGTCTTGCTCTGGTTCTTGTTCTGTCTTGTCCTCCCTCCTCCCGTGCCTTGGTCCTCCTTTTATAGGCTAAGGGGTTGCCACAGGGTCACGTGAGAGGGCATGAGGGACCTTCGGGGTGAAGGACCCTCCTCATCTAGTTTAGGGGGAGACGTGGCCTCTCCTCAGCCTAGCGTCTCCTCTGGGTTAGGTGGGAGCGTCCGCCTTGGGGTGGACAGGAGCTGACACCACCACGGGCGTGCTTCCCACCCGCGCTGCCTTCGCCTTGCTTCCCAAGTCTTCCGTGGTGAGGTGGAGTGCTTATCCACAGGAACGTAGGAAGTACCCGGAGGGAGCCTGGCCTCCTGCCGGGAACTCGGGCTCTCGGGTCCTTCCTGGCCTTCTTGCTTGATTCGGGGACCCGGAAGGTCCCCAGGACCGGAGCCCTTAGTCGCGTAGGCCATGCGTGTCTTGACGGTGAACCCGCCAGCTTGACTTGAGTCTTGGTCTTGTCCATCTTCATCTTGGGCCCACATGGGGTGGACCCACTTTGGCAGTACTAGGGGAACCCCATGTTCCACTGTTGCGACAGTAGCCCCCGGGCATGGTCCCGGCGGCTCTTGCTCCAGCTGCCGGGGCCATGGCCTAAAGATAGGTCAAAGTGGGTCCCGGGTACCTGGTCTTCTCAGCTTCGCTTCACTGATGGCCTTGAAGGTCTTGGAGTTACTCCGCTCGGGGGAATAACTGCGAGGGCCCCCTCGATTCCCACTAACGGAAGAACCGAGGAGACGCTTGGCAGAGGCACTGCCGCGGCTATAAAAGCGAGGCGCACCCCTGGCCTTTTCGGTCATCTTCTTCCTTGGTCCAACTCCAGGCCTCCCCACAAGCTGCCAGCGCCAATGGCGAGAGCGAAGAGAGGAGTTGGGCGCCCTCGTACTTCTTCAGCTGCTGCGGAGAGTGGCCCCTCCACTCGTGGTCGAGCTGTTCCGCGAGGTCGTGGGATTCGCGGTCGCGGCGGCCGTGGAGGCCGCGGCACCGCTGCCCCTCTTCCTAGGAGCATGGTTCATACCAGCTTCGCGCCGTTCGAGTTCGCCGTGGATCTGAACCGCAGGCCTCGCAGCCGGCTTCTCCTGCCGGATTCCTTCGCGATGGCGACGGAGGACATCGGACCCTCCGGCTTCTGGCTGCAGGTGGAAGGCTGCCCCAATGGCCCCTCCTGGGCCATGGCGGAGCGCACCACTGAAGGCGCCATGCTTCTGGGTCCGGGGTGGAAGTCGTTCTCCCGTGCCCGCCGCCTGTCCAGGGGGCAGTGCTTGGTGTTCCGGTACGACGGAGATGCTACGCTCTCCGTGAAGATCTTCGGTGTCGATGGCGGACGCGTGGAGTGCTGCATGGAGAGCAGCAGCGGCAGCTCGAGCTCCTACGACGAGGATGAAGATGAGGAAAACTCATCTGACATCAAGGTCGAGGGGAGCTCGTCTTCCTGAAGGCGAGGAGCTTCGGACGGGCGCCATGGAGATCTCGTTGACCTCCTCCTTGGCGGCCTTGACGTCGTACTTCTGGAAGTAGCGTCTTCCATTGTACGGCGGTGCTCCTTGTTCGGCGGGAGCCAACCTTTTTGTTGTAAAAAAGATCGTCCCCTTGTAGTCCTTGTAAATGAAGAAGATCTTGTTTTCCTCCTTGTCTTCGTGTCGCGTCCGTGTGAATGAGAACGAGTTTTTTGCAAAACGCGCTCCCATTACTGCAGCAGCCGTAGCGTCAAGGGGTAGGTGGAGCAGGGAGGCCTATAAAAGACCATCCAGACTCCACCCCTTCGCCACATCTTCTCGCCTTGCTCCGCTCCTCTTCTTCCTTTGCCTCCCCTCGTCCCGCAGAACAATGTCCGGCGAAGCAGAGAGGGCCTTGTCCGATGTGTCGACGGCGGAGTCCGTCTTTCGAGGAGCGGCGGAGGCACCCAGCGAAGCTGGAGCCCGAGCCACTAGAAAGGACGAGGGTTCCTCGCCCTCGAGTCTCCTTGGTTTTCCCGCAGTGGGGAACATCGCCGGTTCTGCCGCCATGGAGGCATCGGTAGCGCTGGCGACCCGGAAGGACACCATCAAGATGGAGCTGTGGAAGGAGGCCGCAGGCAATCAGAGATTGATCCGCCTCCTCTGCGATCTTGACGATGTCTTCAAGGTAAGGCCGCCTTGGTTCTGGCAATACGACCCTTGGGAAGATCCTGCGCCTTGACTCGATTTCTTCCCTTCGTACAGGATGAGGAAGACATCATGGATAAGTTCGTGGACCATGTGCACCTCCTCTGCAGCCAGCATGTGCCGGGGTTTGCCCGGAAGTTCCCCGGCCCATGGGACCCCTGAAGATCCTGCGCGAATGCCCTCCTTCATCCCAGGCGTCCCCGGGAGTCCGGAGTTCACCCGGCAGGCAATAAAACAGAAAGACAGAGCTGCACAGCCAGGAGCCCTGAGCTGGCCTTAGTAGCATAGGCTAGATATGTATCCAGGAAAAGCTTCGACTGAATGTAATCCAGAATTGTAAACTCAGAATGTAAGTTCAGATGAATGCAATCCTAGGGCTCAACTCCCGGGGTCATTTCCCAAACCTCCCTTTGCACTAACGCGCCGTCAAGTTTTCTGAGGAGATCTCTTAGGTGACAAGTGCTCTGACCGCCCGCACCGTAGCAGCACCCCTAAGAGCACTATGCCTTCCGGGAGTCCACTCCACAGCCACGGGTACTAGGCCAGAAGGGAAATCTGACCGTTCGCCGGGGAGGACGCATTACCCCCGCAAAGGTTCTCATCAACTGTCAAGCATGCGCAGGTTGGTGGTATATTGACTCCGAGCGAGATATTATGCCTAGAATGCCAGATGCACATGCAAAGACTTAGCTGGTTTTTGCCGTGCCTTGATCTACTCTGTCCTTCCCGGGTATCCAGCTCCTGAGCCGCTCTTCAGCATCCATTCCTGTCCCGGGAGAGGCGCTACACACAACACACTTTCAGTAGGAAAAGAATGGACCCTCCCTTACATGTCGTGAAAGTGTTTCATCCGGAGCAACCCGCAAGCAAAGTTGAATGTGCATTTCTGTGTTTAGGTTCTTTAAAACACAGCACTGCCCGTTCCACTTCTTACCGCGGCAGTACGGCACGATCAGGTGGCAGCGCCTACTGATAGGCTGCTCGCGCTCGACCTGTCAGCCACCGGCACCATGTCAGCCCCCTGCTTGGGGGTTGTTACGGATAACACACTTCACGACAACAAGAGAGGCTCACGGAATTGAAAAACTTATCTTTTATTCCTTGGCGACGATTCTTACACCCTTATACAGAACACTAGCCCCTTGGGCGTGCTTAGTTGACTCGAACTATCTGCGATTCATGTTCGTATTCAGGGGTAGAATTTCCGGAGATTCTCGATGTTCCAGGCGTTGCCCTCCGGCCTGCCTTTCTCGTCCTCCAGATAAACAGCTCCGGGTCTCAGGGTATGCGTCACCCGATAAGGTCCTTCCCACTTGGAGGACAGCTTGTTCATGTTATCAAGCTTCTGCTTCTTGCGGAGAACCAGGTCTCCGGGTTCCAGTACCCGTGAACGGATATGGCGATCATGATAGCGGCGGAGCCCTTGCTGGTATCGAGCAGATCGTAAGGAAGCTCGGCACCGCACCTCTTCCAGGAAGTTGATGTCATCAATCCTCCTCTCAGCTTGTGCGTCTTCATCATAGGCAAGTACCCGGGGGGATCCATGCCTGAGCTCTGTTGGCAAGACGGCTTCTGCTCCATAGACAAGGAAGAATGGTGTTTCTTGAGTGGCTCTGCTTGGTGTGGTTCTGAGGGACCACAAGACACTTGGTAGATGCTCAATCCAGTTCTTGCCCTTGTCTTCTAACTTGTCAAAGGCCTTGGTCTTCAAACCCTTTAGGACCTCCGCATTGGCTCGCTCCACTTGCCCATTGCACCTTGGGTAGGACACCGAGGCAAAACACACCTTGATTCCCAGCTCTTCACAGAAGTTGAGGAAGGATCGGCTTGTGAACTGAGAGCCATTGTCCGTTATGATTCTGTTGGGTACTCCGAAGCGGTACACGATCCCTTCAATGAACTTGATGGCTGCTTGAGCTGTCTGTCTTGGTACTGGCATCACTTCCACCCACTTTGTGAACTTGTCGATGGCCACGAAAAGGTATTCATGGCCCCCGACAGACTTCGGTATCTTTCCCACGATGTCCAGCCCCCAGACCGCGAACGGCCAGGAGATTGGAATTGGCTGCAGAGCTTGCGCCGGCTGATGTATGTTCTTCGCATAGTATTGGCAGGCTTCACAGGTCTTGACTAGCTGCTCCGCATCACTGAGGACTGTTGGCCAGTAGAACCCGTGACAAAAACTTTACCCGCCAGTGATCTTGATGCCACATGACTTGAACATGTGCCTTCGTGGATGTCCCGTAGCAGTACTTGGCCTTGTTCTTGAGGGATGCAGCGGAGCTTGACTCCGTTGTCCCGTCGCCGGTAGAGCTCGCCGTCGATCATGACGTAGAGCTTGGCTTGACGAGCCACCCGCTCGGCGTCGTGATCGTCCTCCGGGAGGGCGTGCTCCATGATGTACTTGACGATGTCCCGGGCCCAGGGTGGGTGGGTCCTTCCACCGGTAGCACCATCCGACGGAAAGAAAGCATAGCTTCCTCCGCTGGAGGGGCTGCCGGGTCTTGAGCTTCTGGGCTGGCTACCCGTGTTGTCGAGGTAGAAGGGTCGCCAGCCCCCGGCGCAGATCTTGTCGCGAGCCTCTCGGGCGGGATCGAAGGTCGCCTGAGGACCTCGATGTAGATCCCGGGAGGCACTGGTTCTTGCTTGGACGCCACCTGCGATAGCTCATCCGCGGCCGTGTTTTCTCCCCGTGGGACGTACACAGCCCGGAAGTTGTCGAAGCGCCGCTGCAGCTTCCAGACCTCTTCAACGTATGGTGCCATCTGAGGGCACGCGTACTCCTTGTTCACTTGTTTGATGACTACTGAGAGTCACCCTTGACGACGATCTTGTTGATGCCGAGGCCGATGGCAGCACGAAGTCCTGCGAGCAGGCCCTCGTACTCCGCCGTGTTGTTGGAGATGTTCCCTTGGTAGTGCATCTGGACGACGTACTTCAGCCGGTCCCCGGTTGGTGAGGTTAGGACAACCCCAGCACCTCCTTTCCCCTTGGTGTAGGAGCCGTCGAAGTGCATGATCCAGGCGCTAGGATCTTCCTTCCCGGGGAGGCAGGTTTCCTCTTCCGGGTCGTCGAACGCCGTCTCGGTCCACTCGGCCGTGAAATCCGCCAGCGCCTGACTCTTGATGTTGTCCGTGTGCTCGAACTTGAGACCGAAACCTTGAAGCTCCATGGCCCACCATGATATGCGACCAGTGGCAAGTGGGTTCTCCAGGGGGCTTCTTAGGTTGTACTTGGACACCACCGTGATGGGATGGCTTTGGAAGTACGGCCTCATCTTGCGGGAGGCAATGAGGATTGCCAGCAGCAGCTTCTGCATCATGGGGTACCGCTCCCGGGCGTCGCGCAGCACTGCGCTGACGAAGTAGACCGGGTGCTGCACCTTGCGGGTCGCCGAGTCCTGAGAGGGCTCGGCTTCCCCTCGTCGATGTCTTGGGGTGGGGACGATGTAGCCCCCGGCGAAGTCTCGTCGGAGGGAGATTCTCCATTCCCGACGGGATCCGCGTCGCTGGTGAAGTTGCAGTGACGCCAGGATCATGAGACCCCTGGTCACCCGGCAGCCTTTTCTTGCACGGTTGCCCGGAAGAGAGTTCCCGGGTCGCTTGCCCTTGATCTTGCTTGACTTCTTCGGAGGAGCGTCACGCTCTACCACGAGCACAGCGCTGATCACCTGGTTGGTGGCAGCAATGTACAGTAGTAGGGGCTCCTTCTCTTCTGGTGCCACGAGGATTGGTGGCGAGGCGAGGTAGCGCTTGAGGGACTGCAGGGCTTCCTCGGCCTCGGAGGTCCACTCCACGGGGCCTGATTCTTGAGCAGCCTGAAGAACGGTAAGGCCCGCTCCCCAAGCCTTGAGATGAAGCGCCCGAGTGCAGTGATGCACCCGTTGAGGCGCTGTACGTCCTTGACCCGCCGGGGCGCCTCCATGCGCTCGATTGCCTTGATTTTGTCCGGATTCGCCTCGATCCCTCGGTGAGAGACCAGGAAACCCAGCAGCTTGCCGGAGGGGACCCCGAACACGCACTTGTCGGGGTTGAGCTTGAAGTTGACCCGGCGGAGGTTCTCGAAGGTCTCGTGCAGGTCTTGGATGAGGGAGTCCTTGTACCGGGTCTTGACCACGATGTCGTCGATGTACGCTTCGACGTTGCGGCCCAGCTGCGACCCAAGGCATGCTTGCATTGCGCGCTGGAAGGTAGCGCCGGCGTTTCGGAGGCCAAAAGGCATCCGGGTGTAGCAGTAGCAGCCCTTGGGAGTGATGAAGGCCGTCTTCTCTTGGTCCTCGAGTGACATCATGATCTGGTGGTACCCGGAAAAGGCATCCAGAAACACAGCAGCTCGCACCCGGCCGTGGAATCCACGATCATGTCGATCCGCGGCAGGGGGAAAGGGTCCTTGGGACAGGCCTTATTCAGGTCTGTGAAGTCGATGCAGAGTCTCCACTTGAAGGTCATGGGTTTCGGTACCACCACGGGGTTGGCCACCCAGCTTGGGTGGGGAACCGACCGGATGACACCAGCTTCTATCAACTTGTCCACCTCGGCGATGATGAATTCCAGCTTTTCCTTGCTTTGGTTCCGGAGAACCTGCTTCACGGGGCGAGCCCCCGGATTGACCGCCAATTTGTGCTCGATCACCTCCCTTGGTACGCCGGGTAAACCTGATGCCTCCCACGCGAAGACGTCAGAGTTTTCCCGAAGGAAGGCGACGAGCGCGCTTTCCTATTTGTCGGTGAGGCGGGCGCCGATGGTGATGGAGCGAACTCCGTCGCTGGTTAGCGCCACCTTCTTGGTCAGCTGCGGATCGCCATGGAATGGCGCCTTCTTGGGTGGAGTAGATGTGGAGCCCCCGGGGTGCCCTTCGCCCCCGGGGAGAGCCCCATCATCATCCTCCTGTACACCTTGAGGGATGTCCGCCGTGGTTGCCACCGTCTGGTTCAGCTGGTGAACGCAGTAGATAGCATCGTCGATGTCGGCCTGACCTTGATCACGCCCCACGGCGCCGGAATCTTCAGCATGTTGTAGGCGAAGTGGGAGACGGCCATGAACTTGGCCAGAGCAGGTCTGCCAAGTATGCCGTTGTACGGTAGCGGAGTGTCGGCGATGTCGAAGACGATTTCCTCGGTGCGGAAGTTCTTGGAGTCGCCGAAGGTGACCGGAAGGGTGATCTTCCCGAGGGGTCGAGTAACACTTCCGTTCACGCCTTGGAACACCCCAGTGTCTTGTAGGCGAGACAGGGGGATTTGAAGGACAGCCAGGACCTTCGCCGTCAGCAGGTTGAGGCTGGAGCCTCCGTCGACCAGCATCTTGGTGACCTTGTAGTTGTGGATGACGGGCGACACGATCAGCGGCAGGGTCCCGACCCCGGCAGTGTTTGCAGGGTGGTCTTCTGGGTCGAAGGTGATGACTTGGCTAGACCAGTCCAGGGGCTTGGACGGAGCAGAAGCAACCGCGTTCAGCTCCCGGACAAGTCTCTTGCAGGCGCCGTTGGAGGGAGGCAGAGAAGACCCTCCGTGGATGCACCCGACAACTCCCGTGACTTCTTGATACTTGCCGCCGTTGCCTCCTTGGGGAGCCGGAGCTTCCCCGTTGCCGACGTGGGCGGCCTCCGGAGTGTTGTACCCGCGACCACCTTGACCGCCGCGTCCTCCTCCGCGGCCCCCGCGGCCACCGCCTCGGTACCATCCACGGCCGCCTCCGCCTTGGCGACCCGTGGGACAGTCACGAGCGATGTGCCCGGCAGTGCCGCAGTTGTAGCAACCGTCTTGACTGACCCCATCAGCTCGGCGTTGCTCCGGACGGCGAGGTTCTTGAGCATGCGGCAGTCCTTGAGCAAGTGGTTGCCTTCTGGATGGATGTGGCACCAGGGATCACCTTCACCTTCTTCCTCGGAAGTCGGCGCGGGCTTGGTCTTCTTCGGAAGAGGCTCGGTGACGAAGATCCGCTTGTCGGGTCCAGGGTCCCGCTTCTTGTTCTTAGCTGGAGCGGCCTTGTCCTCGGGTTCATCCTCCCCGGGGAACTTGGCTCCTTCTTCAGCTCGAGCGCACCGGTCTGCAAGCTCCCAGAGCTTACGAGCAGACTCGACGCGATGGATGCTCAGCTTCTCGCGCATCTTGGGGTTGCGGACGTTGGCGTGGAAGGACTGGATCACCAACTCCTCCTTGATGCACGGGATGGTGTTCATCTTCTGGGTGAAGCGCTGGATGAACTTGCGGAGAGTTTCACCCGGCAACTGCTTGAAGTCGTGGAGATCACTGGGAGCCCCCGGGCGCTCGTACCCGCCTTGGAAAGCCCCCAGAAACTGCTCCTTCAGTGCCCGCCAGGAACGGATGGAGCACTTGGGAAGGTTGAGAAGCCAAGTCTGGGCATCTCCCTTCAGGGCCAACGGGAACCAGTTGGCCATCATGACCTCGTCGGCCCCGGCAACCATCGCAGCAAGAGAGTAGATCTGCAGAAAGTCCCGGGGGTTCGTGGTGCCGTCGTAGCGGAGAACGTCGATCTTGAATTTCTTGGGCCAGTTGAAGTGGCGGAACTCGGGAGCGAGGGCGAGGCAGCCTTCGGCGAGGTCGATGCCCCGATCTTCCCGGCGGTGACGTTCTCGGCGACGCTCGATGCGGGTGCGCATATCCTCGTTCTGACGGCTGTTGAGCTCGTCACGAAGATCTGGGTTGCGCGAGGTAGACGACCCGATGGAGATGGCCTCGCCGTGATCGCGGTTTAGCCGATCAGCCATCGGTGGCGCGGTGCGAGGAGGCGCCGTCTTGGCTTGACGTTCACCACGAGGCTGGCCTCGCGGATCACGTGTTTTGTCTTGTGCTGCTCCGGGGTTGTCGACGGTGGGAGCTTGAGTGGGTTCGACCCACGGACCACCATCGGCGAAGTCGAGGAGCCTCTCGACGCGAGTCCTCCATTCTTGGTAGACCTTGGGGTCGCCGCTGCTTGGAGGGAACTGCATCAGGCCTTGGCAGCGACTAGAGCATCATGGCGAGCTTGCACGTCCGAAGGCGAGTGCGCGGAGGTCTTGCTCTTGGATGCTCGTGGATCCCCGCTGGGGCGAACGCCGTGGTTCCCTCCTCCAGCGGTGGGCTCCTTGCCGGTGCCGTTGCAGACGCTCTTCTCCCCTGAGCGAGGAGGAGGCATGGTGGTGCCCTTTGGAGCCGCCGCTCCGCCAGGGCCGTTGTCCTTGTCGCGACCGTCCACTTCGTCCGGCGCCACCCTCTCCATGGGAGGCGGGGACGGAGAGGCGCTCCGCCGTGCGCCAGCAGCACGACGTTCAGCTGAAGCTTGGTGCGTGAGGGAGAGACCGGCTTGGACGCCGCAGGATCTCCCTTCTTCCTTGGAGGCATGCTTGACGAAGAACTTGCCGATGAACTTGATGAAGATGAATCCAGCACTTGCGCCCCCTACCTGGCGCGCCAGATGTCGTGTCTCGTTGCACGGACACCGGGAGTATAGGATACCCCCTTTTAGGTTCGGCACGGGGCGCGAAGGAGGCTGAGAATCGTCTTCTTGGGCGGAGTCTAGATCAAGCTCTCCTCTCCACGATCAAAGCATGCAACCAAAGGGACACAAGGAGCTACCCAGGTTCAGGCCGCCCGGAGGCTAAAAGCCCTACTCCTGCATGTCTGGATTGATGAGTTCTTCATAGTGTGGCTTACAATGGAACCTCCCGGACAGGGTACCCGGAAGGGTTTTGGCGAGGTAGAAGAAGGACAGATCCTGACCCGGAGGAGATCACCTTCCTCTCTACCTCGCAGCCCTAGTCTAGTCTTGCTCTGGTTCTTGTTCTGTCTTGTCCTCCCTCCTCCGTGCCTTGGTCCTCCTTTTATAGGCTAAGGGGTTGCCACAGGGTCACGTGAGGGCATGAGGGACCTTCGGGGTGAAGGACCCTCCTCATCTAGTTTAGGGGGAGACGTGGCCTCTCCTCAGCCTAGCGTCTCCTTGGGTTAGGTGGGAGCGTCCGCCTTGGGGTGGACAGGAGCTGACACCACCACGGGCGTGCTTCCCCCCGCGCTGCCTTCGCCTTGCTTCCCAAGTCTTCCGTGGTGAGGTGGAGTGCTTATCCACAGGAACGTAGGAAGTACCCGGAGGGAGCCTGGCCTCCTGCCGGGAACTCGGGCTCTCGGGTCCTTCCTGGCCTTCTTGCTTGATTCGGGGACCCGGAAGGTCCCCAGGACCGGAGCCCTTAGTCGTCGTAGGCCATGCGTGTCTTGACGGTGAACCCGCCAGCTTGACTTGAGTCTTGGTCTTGTCCATCTTCATCTTGGGCCCACATGGGGTGGACCCACTTTGGCAGTACTAGGGGAACCCCATGTTCCACTGTTGCGACACTCCGGGCTGACCGGAGACTCCGGGGGCACTCCAGGGTCACTCCGGACCCTTATACCGCAGCTGCCGTCGAGTGAGCCACTTTGCTTCAAAGCTCGAGAGGCCGAAGACTCCGGCCCCTGAGCCCCTGAGGACCGGAGACTCCGGACTGGACAGGCAGATGCAGACTTCCTTTTTCCTGTCAAGTGTTTCGATGCAAAGTGCAAATATTTCTTTTGATTCCTGCACTACTTAACATCACATTAAATATATCCTAGTGTTGTTGCCTAACACACAAAAACTAGGGGATATAAATATGCCCTTTCAACATGTGTTGGACTTCCTGGGCTAAAATTGGGCTGCCAACACACCTCCATGTGGAGGGACATGGCCCAACAAACTCCCCCTCCCAACATCATGGAGGGTCTCACTGCCTACCGGCAGCCATGTCGGCAAGCCGACGACATATCTCGAGCTTCTCTCTTGTCACCACCTTGGTCAACATATCAGCCCATTGACATCCGTGTGCACCTTCTCAATTTGCATTTGCTTGGAATTCAGCACATCTCGAATCCAATGATAGCGTACCTCAATATGCTTCGACCTCGAATGAAAACTTGCATTCTTACTTAGGTGAATGGCACTCTGGTTATCAAAACAACACATACTTGTCTTGCTCAAAACCAAGCTCTCCAGCCAATCATTTCAGCCACAGTAGCTCTTTGCTCGCCTCTGTTACAGCAATATACTCAGCTTCAGTTGAGGACAATGCCACACACTTATGCAAACTGCTTTGCCATGCCACTGCTCCCCCTGATTGGGTAACCAAATAACCTGAAGTAGACTTCCTTGTATCAACATCTCCAGCCATGTCTGAATCTGAAAATGCAATCAGCTTGGCGTCACTACCACCAAAACAAATCTTCATATTTGTGGTGCCCCGGAGATACCTCAAAATCCACTTCCCGACTTCCCAATGTGGTTTTCCTGGATTAGACATAAATCCGCTCACTGTGCTAACCGCTTGAGCAATGTCAGGCCATGTGCACACCATAGCATACATCAAACTCCCAACCGCTGAAGCATAAGGAACATTCTGCATTTCCTTTTCCATCTTCTCATCGGAGGGACATTGCTTTTTGCTCCACTTGAAGTGAGATGCTAATGGACAACTCACACTTTTTGCCTTGTCCATCTTGAACTTGCGAAGTGCTTTCTCAATATATTTCTCTTGAGACAAGTACAACTTGTTGGATTTTCCATCTCTCTCAATTCTCATGCCGAGAATACACTTTGTTGGACCCAAGTCTTTCATGGCAAAACTTTTGCTCACTCTTTCTTTAGTCTAGCAATTCTAGAGACATTCTTGCCAACAATCAAGATATCATCAACATAGAGTAACAACATGATAAAATCATCACCTGAGAACCTCTGAATAAATACACAATGGTCTGAGCTACACCTCTTGTAGCCTTGCTCCCCCATGACAGATTCAAACTTCATGTACCATTGTCTTGGTGCTTGTTTCAGGCCATAGAGACTTTTCTTCAGCTTGCACACATAGTCTTCTTTGACTTAACAAGAAACCCCTCAGGCTGCTCCATGTAGATCTCTTCCTCCAACTCTCCATGTAGGAAAGTTGTCTTCACATCCATTTGCTCAAACTCCAAGTTGAGACTTGCTGCCAAGCCAAGAATAATTCTAATAGATGTCATCTTCACCACCGGAGAAAATATTTCATCAAAGTCAATACCTTTTCTCTGGCTGAATCCTTTTACAACTAGCCTGGCCTTGTACCTTGGATGTGTCGTGTGCTCTTCTTGCTTGATTCTGTAGACCCACTTGTTCTTTAGAACTTTCTTGCCCTTGGGCAACTTAACCAGCTCATAAGTATGATTGGTATGCAAGGAATCCATCTCCTCTTGGATAGCCTTCTTCCACTCCTTCTTCTCATCTTTCATTGCCTCTGAAAAGCACTCAGGTTCTGAACCATCTGACAATAACACCACATATTGATCTGATGGGTACCTAGTGGAGGGAACACGGTTTCTAGTGGACCGTGTGAGTGGAGCTGCTGGTGGACTATCTGGTGCTAGTGCTTCTTGATCACGATCATCATCTTCAGCATCATACTCATGCTGCTCGGGAGCTTCTTCATCACCTGCACCACCATGTGCATCATCATCATCTTGCACATCTTCTGCATCTTCATTTTCAGCTTCTTACTCAGCTGAATCTGCAGGTTCTGGGTTAGAATCAGATATGTCTTGCTGCTGGTTTTGAGGAGAAACGTGTACCGGCACTTGCTTCGGAACCTGCACCTTTGTTTTCCCAATATCCTCAATTGTTTGGTCTTCAACAAACACAACATCACGGCTTCTCACAACCTTTCTTGCTATTGGATCAAACAACTTGTAGCCGAACTGATCACCTCCATAGCCAAGAAAAATGCACTGTCGTGTCTTTGAATCAAGATTTGACCTCTCATCTTGAGGGATATGAACAAAGGCCTTGCACCCGAAAACCTTCAGGTGATCATATGAGACTTCCTTGTCGTAATAGACCCTGTTAGGAACATCTCCCTGCAATGGATAACTTGGTGAGAGATTAATAAGATAAACTGCAGTCGACAAAGCCTCACCCCAATAATGTTTAGGCAGCTTTGCACTTGATAGCAAGCATCTAACACTCTCAACAATTGTCATGTTCATCCTCTCAGCAAGACCATTCAGCTGTGGTGTCTTCGGAGGAGTAAATTGGTGCCTAATTCCCTGCTCCTTGCAATAGGCATCAAATGGGCCAATATACTCTCCCCCATTATCAGTGCGAAGGCACTTGATTTTCTTCGCAGTTTCTCTCTCAACTGAGACTTGGAATTGCTTGAATACACTTAGTACTTGATCTTTGGTTCTCAAAACATAGACCCAAACCTTCGTGGAAAAATCATCAATAAATGTGACAAAGTACTTTGCTCCACCCATTGACCTCACCGACACTTTACAAGCATCGGAATGTACCAAGTCCAACACCTCGGGCTTCTTGTGAGGAGGTTGACACTTGAATGCAACTCTGTGTTGCTTCCCCGCTAGATAATCTGAACATTTCTTGATGTGAACACCTTTCACACCTTTCAACAAATTTTTCTTCACTAGCACCGTCATCCCCTTCTCACTCATGTGCCCAAGCCTCTTGTGCCATAAAGCACACTTGTCTTCTTTCTGCAATGCATTGACACAAACAGCTGAAAGCTTAGCATGAACATGATACAAAACTGAAACCATGTTACCTCTAGCAACAATCAGGTTTTATTTAGTGAGCTTGTACTGTGCATTTCCAAATCTGCTCAAGTACCCATCTTTATCAAGCAACCCAACCGAGATAATGTTGAGAGAAAGTGCCTCAACATGCCTCACCGACTTGAGGACTAGTGTGGTACCATTTTCAGTCTCCAAGTGCACATCTCCTCTTCCAATGATTTGTGCTCTATCATTGTTTCCCATCTTCACAACACCAAAATCACCTGCTGCATAGTTTGTGAAGAACTCTCTACGAGATGTAGCATGTATGGTAGCACCGCTGTCCGTCCAAGTCATCTCATCACCATCTGCAAGGTAGATGGTCTCATCAGAAACAACAGTGATCTTCTCCTTAATAGTAGAACCAAAACTGCCATTATGTTCTTCATGCATGAGAGACATGATCTCCTCAACTACAGTAATCCGGCCCTCACTATCACTGTCACTGTCCGGCTGTTTCTGAACTTGCTTCTTTTTCTTCTTTTTGTCTTTCTTCCATTCATCACAATGCCACTTGATATGGCCCTTCTCATGGCAGTGATGGCACACAAAATCAGCATACTTTCCTTTGCCTTTTGATTTGCTTCTACTTCTTTTAGCCCCTTTACTCGGACCTCTACTCTTTCTTCTCCCCCATGACTGAGTCACTAACACTTCTGAGTGTGAGGAAGCACTGCCCTTGTCAGCAATTTTTCGGACTCTTCATTTAGTACCTTGGTCTTCACAAGGTTCCAAGTGACAACTCTATTAGGTGTTGAATTGCAAACGGTGACATTAAAGGTCTCCCATGTGTCCGGTAATGAGCCAAGTAGCAGCAAGGCTCTCACTTCATCTTCAAATGTGATTCCCATTGAAGATAGCTGATTTATAATGCCCTGAAATTCATTTGCATGATCTGGAATTGGATTTCCTTCTTTGTACCTTAACCGCATCAATTTCTTGATCAAGAATATCTTGTTGGTACCTTCTTTGCGAGCATACAGCTCCTCCAATTTCTGCCATAAGGTGCGTGCATGTGCCTCATCAATGATATGGTTCAAAACATTGTCATCGACCCATTGCCAAATGAACCCACAAGCTTGGAGATGAAGTACCTCCCAAACATCTTCTTTCATGTCCTCGGGCATCTCAGTGGAGAACACCGGTTTCCAGTATTCTTTCACATACAACAAGTCATTCATCTTGCTCTTCCAAGCTTGATAATTTGTACCATTCAATGATATCATTCTATTGGTATTCACTTCCATCTTTCAACACAAGCAAACTGCACTCAGCCCAAAAAAAACCTTGCTCTGAAACTTGAGTACAAACTGAACCTCAGCTCTGATACCACTTTGTTGGGAGGTAAGGGGATAAGATACACAACTCCAACAGCCTCCCAGCCTGCAATGAACTTCGAGGATAGGTTCAACCAACAGAAATATGCAGCGGAAAAATAAACACAATCACATGCACAGGTGACACAAGGATTTACGTGGAAAACCTCCCCAACGTGAGGAGGAAAAACCACGGGTGTAGACCGGTCCACACAAGGTTCACTATGAGAAAGAGTCTTCTCTAGAACATCTAGAGATTACAACACACACTTCAGCTCGTTGCCCACCGACAACTACAACAACCACAAGAGGCAAGATTTCAGCAAAGCAGAGTATCACAGATTTTGTCCTCTTCGGTAATCAGCAAACTGCTTTTAAACCATAGATCCAAACAACACAAAACTTGGTAGACAAGCAGATATATGAGTTCCCAACATACCCACCAAAGATGAGCTCAATCGGACACCGTTTGCCTGCCCAAACTGTTCCTCTACCAAAACTGTTCTGTGCTGAAACTGCAGCAGTCCGAACTCACGAAACCTTTCTCAAATCTGATGCTCCTCTGTCCCAAACCTCAAACCAGCTATCCAGATCGAAGTACTCAAAGTAAGGAACGAGCTCACCAAGTCTGGAGTCGATCCAATCACGTTTGACCCTCCAATCACCGGCTTGAAGGCAGACCGGTCAGATGCACCAAATCCTGACAGAAATCACCTCTCCTTCTTCTTCCTCTCTTCTCACTAGGTTGTGGTGTTCTTGTGTGTTCTCTCACTCTCTCACAACAGCAGCCACATTCTGGATCCTCTCTAGCTTGCTTGCAACAGCCACCAAGAGTGGCTAGGGTTTTCTTCTTCTACCTCTCAAGGAGGCAGCTCAACCGTTGGATGCATACATCAATCAACGGCTCACACGTGTTGGACTTCCTGGGCTAAAGTTGGGCTGCCAACACACCCCCATGTGGAGGGACATGGCCCAACACTCATAACTCGTCACGCCGAGCAATACGAGAGTGGAGTCAAGAGGGAGAGGCGAGGCTCGACGGTCGGCCGACTTTGCATTCCCGCAACGAGCGGTGGGAAGTGCGTTGCTCATGAAAGACTACATTTCCGAGGTACCGACCTATCCGGCTCACCTTTTCCGTAGGCGCTACTGTATGCGTAGATCGTTATTTGTCACCTGTTGAAACTTGCGAGCAAAATTGTCGATTCTTCCTTAAACGAAGAAATGCGGCCGGTTTGCTTGGTTCCACTTCATACCAAAAGATCTCGGCGGCTATGAGAGTGATAGCATACGGTGTGCCGGCTGATTACACCGACGAGTATCTTCGCATTGGCGAAGATACTACGATCAAAAGCGTGCAGACGTTTGCCAAAACTGTGATCAAGGTTTTTGGCAAAGAGTAACTCCGAAGTCCTAATGAAGAGGACACAAAAGGTTGATGGCGGCAAATGAAGCAAGGGGGTGGCCGGGCATGCTTGTTAGTGTGGATTGCATGCATTGGAGGTGGAATAATTGCCCGACGGCTTGGCATGGTCAGTACACCGGTCATCACCGTGATCCTACCATAGTACTCGAAGTCGTTGCTTCGGATGCTCTTTGGATTTGGCATTGCTTCTTTGGTTTGCTGGGATCTCTTAATGATAACAATGTGTTACAAAGATCACATCTATTTGCTCGGCTTGCTAGTGGAGATGCCCCGGCTTGCAACTACACCGTCAATGGGCATGAGTACACCATGGGGTACTATCTTGCCGACGGTATATATCCTTCTTGGTCAACATTTGTGAAAACCATTTCAAAACCGGCTAATAAGAAGGATTCCATCTTTGCCAAAGCTCAAGAAGCTTGCCGAAAAGATATTGAAAGAACATTTAGTGTGTTGCAAGCTCGGTTTGCAATTGTTCGAGGTCCGGCTCGTTTTTGGGATAAGAAAACCCTCCGTAATATCATGATGGCTTGTGTGATTTTACACAACATGATCGTTTAAGATGAGAGGGGTTTAAATTTGGAATTATATTATGACAACATTGGTAGCCGAGTGAAGCCCCAGAGGAACTCGAACCGGATCGAAGCTTTTCTTGAGACCTACCGGAAGATCGAGGACAAGGCCACACCGCCACACACATTCAGCTCCATAAAGATCTTGTTGAACACCAGTGACAATTGTATGGGAAGAAGTAGATTCCCATTTTATTCATTTGAGATTGTTGTAATTCAAACCATTTATTTCCAATCAGACCATTTGTTATTATTTTAATTATTTGGATTTAAACATTTGTTGTAATATGGATGATTGTATTGTATGATGTTAAAACATTTATTATATTGAATTTGTATTGATGTTTGATGAAGATTATGTTGTTTAAAATCATGAATTTGATAGCAAACATGCAAAAATGGTTTTTTCGGCACCGGTACCGGTACGCTGTGCAGAACTGATGCGGTAAACTCGTTTCCGGTACGACTTTACCGGATCTGTTCTGCCGCGGGCCGCGCGGTACCGGATAACATTATTCCGTTCAACCAGATAGTTTTTATCCGGTATGGAAATATATGGTAACTTCTAGAGTTGCTCCTACCCTCTTCCGCTGCCGATCCAATCTCTATCATATTTTTCACTCCCCGATCTATTCGTGGTGTCGATCCGAGCGCCTCATGGTCTCCTCCGTCCCCGCTGTTGGTCTCGCCTCGTCGCTAATCGGAGCTGCATCCTCTCGAGCTAGATCCAGCTGTCCCAATGGTCTAGCAGCTTCCACTGCATCCACCGCCCGTCCGTCTTCAAGATCGAAACCCGTCCCTGTAGGGCTTGCTGTCTTCCGATCCCGTTAGGTTCCCGTCTGCCAGCGCTGCTTCTATGCTTCAGCACGCGTGCGGCTCTCATGCTGCTAGCTACGCCGTGCCCTGCTGATGTTTCTTTCTGTTCAATTGGTTGAGCACTGCTTTGCTCAGATTTCTTACTAGTAAATTAGTATATCCGATCATGAGATGTATTTTTTTAAAAAAAGTGTATCCAGTACCGTCTCTCTTCCTCACTCTCCGGTGATTTTCTACGGCGTGTCGTGTCTTCCCCTATGTTTTTCCGCTGCGTCCACCAAAACTGTTACTCTTTCGTGTCTATTATCATGTGAGTCCACTATACCTCTATTTTGTCAGCCTGCTTTTTTTTTCTGGTCCTGGTCCTTTCTATAGGATTTCTGTGGCCTGTCTTTGCATTGTGGATCTACGCCCATTCTCTTGTCTTGGGCTATGATTTTGTGCGCGATGCTTGTTTCTCTTGATGTGCCATCTTTTGACAACTCATTTTCTCTTGATGCGGTGTGTGTCTTTCTCTGATGCGCCATCTGTCTGCATTGTCATTGATCTACGCATATTTATTTGTCGTTGGGCTTCTTGCGCTATGATCTTTTGTGACATGCTCTTCTTCTGACCATCTCTTGGTCTGTGTCGGTCTCTTATTCGACCAATTGTGGCTTGACTCGACAGGTCATTGAAGACTCTTCATACTATGATGACACTCCCAAGATGCGGATTTTGGATTATCATTTTCTTTTCTAGTTTTACACTTCTTCAAATGCAATGCTATTGCATACTCTTTCCATTTGAGGGGGGTGTTAGAGTTATATGTTGGCTTTTGGCCTTTTACCTTCTAGCCTTTATGAATTATGGTGGCCTTTGGCTTTTTATATTCTAGCCTTTTGGCTTCCTCATCTAATATATTGTGGCCTTTAGGCACCGTGGAATACAAGTTGTTTTTTATCTAACAAAAAAACAGGAAGAGCGAAACAATATCAGAGTTGCGAAAGACCCGCTTCCCCGTTTTGTACACAAATATTAGCCAGCTTCGCTCCCCGTTCGTACACAAATATTAGCCAGCTTCCCGGATTTAACGTGTTCTGCCTGGCTCTGCACTCAGAGTTGAAGAAGCTCGAAACGACTTAACGAACACGCCCTTATATGCAGAATGTAAATTCGATAAGAAATATGCAAATCCATTTGCTTGGAAAAGATTTATTTTCCAATACGAGGAATAAGCCCGGGTACAACATCAGCAGATAACGGGAAAAAAAATAGTGCTGTTCTACAGCTGCTGTCTACTTTTTTTTTTTTTGACAAGAGCTGCTGGCTACTGGTACAAGTGAGCTATAATACTCAATATTAGTAGGAAATATTTGGTCAGGACTGTGTTTGAGGCTCGCCTGGAAGTATATGAACTCGGCCATAATATTCAATCACCAGAAGTTTGAAACATTTATCCGTTCATACATCCATCTTTTCTGTCTAATAAAACTGGTGACGATGCATGGATATGTTTTCTCTGATCAGTCTCTCATTGCAATAGCCAATAGGCGATCATCATATCTTTGAGAGATAAACATGCTCATTCAAGGAAGTTCCGTTCAATTTTGTGCGACATCAAATTACACTTAGCATGCTAAACCTGAAGAAGGCATTTACAATAAACTGAAGTTGATAAAGAGGGAGGGAAACACAAAAGAAGTTAGTAGCTCGACCTCCAGCTAATTCTTTGAGAAAATGAGGAGATAACCTTAAACATGCTCCACTGTTCTCTTTTCCCTTTTGTAGTCCACAAGCATGCCCTATTGGTTTAGTGAAGAAAGGCTGTAAACAAACAATTAAAATAATTAGATGCAAACACTGCGAAAAAAATGCCGACTAAAAAAGTTGTAGACATAGAGACCAACTAAACTTCACCTAGTTACATTTCTCACTAAAACAGTCTTGAACTCAACGTCACTGTTCGACATAATACCTGCAATTTTGCGGCACCCTCCAGGACAATGTTGTCAGTCTTTTCAAGCTTGGAGGCAATGAAAAATAGCTCCCCCAATCTTCCATCATAATTCTTAGATCATGAATCTTGCTCCGCAAACCAATGCAACAGTTAGCATGCATAGTGCAAACCTTATTTAAATGTTTGCTCGGTTCACAGAATCCACCAAAGTATGCTGTACTTAGAAACTTGATTTCCAGCCCAATATCCGCAACATATGGATCATGCTTGATAGCATTGAATACATCCTGATCATGGTAGCCAGGATATCTCAATCGTGATGAGTACCAGAAACTGTAAAATTCTATCGTCCGTTCATTTGATTTCACATAATTGAAGCCTCCATTAGCAATGTTTCTCAGGTCTGTTGCATTCCCAACATAGTGATCACAAGCAATCTGAAGGTCACCATTAGGATAGAAGTGAGGAAATGGATTGCGAAACCACATTATGTCTGCATCCTAAAACATATTGAAAATGAAAGTTAGAGAAGTAAAACTGACAGACCACCTTCACAAAAACAACAGTAATTTGCCAAATTCAATCATGGTTAGCAACAAAGCTGAATGTTTCCCTGTAAAAAATGTCAAGTGACTGAGTTAATGTGTAACAGAATTTACCGAGAATATGAAGCTGTAACCTTTTTCAAGAACCAGACGCAAGAAATCTAGCCTTTTCCACATCATCTCGAGATACCCAGAAGTCAAGAACTTCTTCTCTTCAGAAAAATCCACACCTTCAGTTCCAAGAGCAAAGCAATAGTGGTGGATCTTGACACATTGCCTGTATGCATCCTGATCAAATGCTATAATGACTAGATGATTCAAGAGTGAACTTGTTCTGACACCAGAGCGAAAACTATCAAGAAACAGGTCTATCACTGAGCCCGGAGAAGCCCATGCAGCATTAAGTGTAGTCAATATAACTGTGTTGTCTCTCATTGAAGCTTTCCGCAAGAGCCGATCAAGTTTGAGGTCCTCACTGTCCTAGAAAGGATGGCATATTAATTGAAGATCAATGAGTAAACTGAAGAAGCTAACTAATTAAGCATAAATGGAAATGAAAAAAACCCAGTATACTAAACATAAACAATATGGAACTTCTGAAAAAGTAGGTGGCAAAAAATGCATGAAAAAAGAAGGCTAAAATAAAACTTAAGGTGGCCCTGGTTGCTCATCAAATGATAGAATTTTGACATCGATGTTACTTCTCTCAAGTTTTTCCACTGTCCTATTATGTGACTAGCTACATGCCTATTCACCAGTACAGTAAGCATTTCATGTCATCAGCGGACAGCCATGTCGCCGCCTGATCTGTCTCAATGTCGATGTGCCGTCTTCGCCTCCTCGTCGAGCTACACAGCGGGCATGGTGCTCTGGGACCATATGGGACGGTGTCTGACAGCTTGCTGTCAGTCTTTTCAGGGAGTTACCTTGCCAGAATTGGCTGAAGCACTTGAAGTGTGGTCCGGCGTTGCTCTCGCTCTTGAGGATGGATGGGTGCCACAAAGTTACGCTCCAGTCTGATTGCTTGTCGCTGGTTCTGAAACTCAACTCGAAGAAACGGGACAGGTCTCGAGGTGGGTGCACTGCAGTTGTAGCAGATATTACGTACGTCTTTATCGAAGCGTTTTATTTACTGTATGTTTGTTCATGTTAGCCATAGCGCAAATGAGGCAGCTCATATGTTGGCTAGATCAAGTGAGCTTTCTGCTCGTTCGGTCTATCGCCGTTGTGTTCCTGGGTGTATTCAGGATGCTGTACCAGCTGAATTCATGGTATAGATAAAGATCTGACTATTCTCAAAAGATACTAACTGATACAATGTGTAAAAATGCAGTAGTGTTATTTCTGAACTTTCCAGGATGCCCAAATTAGAGCCACATCCCAAATCATTAAGGAGGAAAACAATATCCCTGTACACGAGAAAAATATTAACCAGGTTCTTGAACAAAACTCCAAAAGGCTATCTACAAGTTAATGTCACCTTTTTTTTGACAATATAGTTAATGTCATCTTGAGTGAGGATAGACACTAATTCAGCATTCAGTGAGAGTGACTCCGGAAAAAAACAGACAGTACCGTACCAACTAATCACAGGTACGTTTTGTGATCCTTTCAGAAAACAGTTCCCAGAAAAACAAAACAAAAGACTACACCATGACCATCTCTATTTTTTCTTCCTAGTGTTTATATCACCTAGAAGCCCAAATGGACAGAATTGCTTCATCCCAAGGTAAATTCTCAACAGCACACCTATGACACAACCGTGGACCGCAAGTCGGTAAGCACTCAAAGGATTCCACAAGGTATTTCATTATGCAGTAACAATTCACTTTTTTTTTGCTGGTAGTAACAATTCACATTTGGACTACATCACAAGACACTGGATACCCAAATTCCCGCACATGAAGTGATCGTACCTGAATCACGCAACCAATACCGCACCGCATTTTGTGAAATGGCAAAGCATACTACCGGAATTATCCATCATTTCGTCATGATTTAACAATGGGTACCAGAACTGTCGCACTAGACACTACAAATGGGAACGAAATGACCAACAGTAATCGAAGACGGAGGAGGCGGACTGACCAGATCTTCGCCTTGGGCGCCGTCATCCTCGTGTGCGGCGACCGAGGGAAGCGCGTCCCACCCCCAGGGGTGCTCCAGCGAGTGCCGCGAGAGGGCGGCACGGTGCACCACGGCCAAGGGCAGCGCGACGAGGGTGGCGAGAAAGAACGCCGCCCCGGCTCGCAGGAGCGCGTGTTTCGGGAGTCGGCGAGAGTGCGCGGCGGAGGGCCTGCTCGGGGTGTGGCGCTGAGGCCTCGCCATGACGGCAGAGAGGGTGGCGGTGGGCAGTGGCAGTTGCCGGCTTCGCAGTGGCGGAATGAGGGGCAGTTGGGCGGTGGACGCGCTGGAATAAGGAAGACGTAAACCTGGCTATACGCGGACGTTGCTTAAAAGCGGGCCGCATGGTTCGTTTACGAGATTTATGAGATTTGTGTTTGGCAGCCGTGCCGTAACAGAAATTGAAAGAGGGAAAAATGATAAAGATTCGGTTTAGTCCCTTAAAAGAAAACTCTCTCGAAAAAGATTCGGTTTAGCGGCTAGCTCCTGGAGTCCTGGGTGTTCTGCCCTAACCCTAGGAGATCAATTGTGAGACAAACGTAAAGCCCCTCGTAGGAGACTAATTCAATAGATTATAATGTAAGGGGTGGCGTTTTGGCTCCCGAGTTCACATGATACTGTTATGTTAAATAAAACTATAAAAATAGCAAAACATATTAACAAAATTCTGAAAAAAATTCATAATGTGAATTTCTAGATTATAATAACTTTATGTACGCCATTATGCACCAGTGTAAAGCGGCATGATATTAATTTGTGTGTAATGATACCATCTCGTAGATCTTGAAAACGGTTGAAGCCTTACTCTAGATGAATGTATTATTACAAAAATATCTAACAACATAGAATTTTCTTTATCTTATAACCATAACAATTATCTCATAATTGATTGCTACTAGTCTGGCAAGCATAATGTTTTAATCTGGTAATCATAGTGTTTTAATCTGGTAAATATTCGCTACTAATTTGGCAACCATAGTGTTTTAATCTAGGGTTTTGTGCGATGAGCGCCTTGCACGTGGACATGTCCTAGTGGGTCGGTGGGTGTTGTTGGCGATGATGAAGTATGACTCCATGCTGAACTGGATACATAGAACAAGTTGTGTTGATACTACCGGCGATGCGCATGGCCGCAGGGGACCAGCGCGAGGACGAGGCTGAAGGCGATGATGGATCGACGACATTCTACATGCTGGGCTTATGCCTTGCCAACTTGGAATGCAATACGACGACGACACTCTAACGACCACTAAGATCCGTAGTCAAAAGAGAAAGTCAATGGCGGTGAAGAAATAAGATGGGTTCGTTGTTGCGACATTAGAGCGAGAATAGATTAAATGAGTTTTGACATAAACATATAATAATCGTTTTCCTAAAACCCGGTTTTTTGCTTTTGTGGGAGTCTGGTTTTACATATTCGTAATTTATTTTGATTAATCAAACAAAGTTTTAGGTTCTTACATCTTTAAATATGTTTTTCGAAATATGGTTATGCTAAAACTTCTGACCCCAACAAAGCTTCAGTGAGTAATACTACAACCTATCCATAGGGCCGATCGAATACAAAATTGGGCCCGAGACCAAGAAAAATGAATACAATTTATATTGAACTATTATACTTTTATGGGTCTTATTTTTAGCATCTTATAATATTACAGTATAATTTTCTGCTTGTTCACGTCGTTTAACCACATATGTGGCAATATTACTAAATAATAGTTTTTTTGTAAGCTTCAAAAAATAGTTGTTTTTTTGTTTATAGTGAATTCATTGAAAGATACCAAGCTGTATTTTCAAACAAGCTTGTTCTAGAATTATGTTATAGAATACAAAATCTATACTACCTCTGTTCTGAAATATAACATGTTTTAATGTTTTTTAATGCATCTAGACATATTTTAGTGAGAAGATTCATTCATTTCAATCCGTATTTAGTCCATATTAAAATATTTCAAACATCTTATAATTTGGAACGGAGGGAGTATATTTTATAATTATTCTTTGGTGAAGATCTTTACAGAGTACGATCTAACAAATGTCCCAATAACAGTTTCTAGTGTATGTTATATGGACATGATATTTTGGCTCACGGGTGCAGATGAAACCGTTGTGCAAAATGCATTTTTAACGCATTTCAAAATGTTAAAAATTTTCAAACAAAAATTTCGGGTGTTCATATGAAAAATGTCTATCCATACAAAAAAGTTTCGCATCGAAAAGACATTTTGTGTGACCGGTATAAAAAAGAGAAAAAATGTTACGTGCAGAGGCATTTTTGAACGCCGGGGATTTGTCTTTTTTACACCGGCCACACAAAATGTCTTTTCATCCGGATTTTTCTTTGTACAAACATAAAATGTTCATATGTACATCCGAAATTTTTGTTTGAATTTTTTTGACATTTTAAAGTTCGTTTTTTGACTAGTGGGTGTAGATGCACCTATGAGCCGGAGTGGATTTCCCATGTTATGTAGCATCTTTATAGCGGAAATTCACTTTGGCTCCCACATGCATATGTTGATGCCAACGAGAAAAAAACATTTCAACATTTTTTAAAAAATCGAACAACATTTGGCGCGTACATCTCGACATTCTATGTGTGCACGCCAAGTTTCACAGTAAACCAACCTTCTTGTGGGATGTATTAAAAAGACCCAAAAAATGCCACATTAAAAGCCTTTTTTAGCACCAAAAATTATCTTTTTATCATACGACACAAAATGTCGATATTTGGGGAAACAACTTTGTGAGAATATAGAGTGTCGATATGTACACGAGAAATTTGTTATCGAGTTTTTGACATAAAAAATTGCTTTTAAATGCATTTAAAAAACAGAAGCATATGCTCCAGGGTACCAAAACATCACTAACTTTACATAAACTTGTAGAGTATAAACTGAATTGATGACACTACTTTTCATGGTCAAATTTTTCTAGCAAGTCAATATTTAACAAAGTGTGTATGCTTTGTACTTGGTATTGAAATAACATTGTTTAAATTAACCACCAATGAAAAAAGTATGTGGACTGTAGTGTGTAAATTTTATTGTTTGGTATACTCTTATGTATTGTGTTTGTTATTAACTAGTGTACACAAGTCCTGGCGTTCTGCACCAATTTATAAAATAATTATTGCACATAATTAAACATGAAAATTTAGTTAGGTAGATTTTCGTAAAACTTGCAGGACTCATGGGAAAAAGAATTGTACGATATCTAAACTTGTTGTCGTCGGTCACATTGTTCGCAGATTACCATTTTATTATGTTAAGATACTCCCTTCGTCCCAAAAATGTTAGGCGTGCTTGAGTTTTCACCATCTTTAATTCATATCTTTGACCACTAATAATATCAAACTAAATGGATTGAGTTGTATAAATGACATTGTTGCATTTTGTCGTGTGAATAAAAAATCATATGTATTTATACTATTTTTTAGAATAAGTGAAAATCATAGTAAAAAGTTTACCGTCAAGCAGAAAAAGTCATTAATGGATAGTGATTATATACTTTAACATTTTAGGCTCTTCTCTTCCCGGGTCATGGATGGTCGCCCTTCTTGCCAGGCCTACGTGTCGGCCCTACCTATCCACCGGACTCATGTCCTAATCTGAATTTGGGTTCTTGTTATCTTACAAAAAACTTTCTAACTAGTGGATGGATGTCGCTTTATTCAACTAGCAATCTTTCGCCAAACAACGTGATGACATCAATCAAATGTGATATATACAATGGATTTAAGTTTTTTAGCCTTAATCATAAGGACTGAAAGAAGGCAAGTTAGGGTATCATAGCTTTTCTAACTTTTCTTCTGTACGTTAAAGGATCCAGTACCGGCTGACATGACACATCAAGTTAAGTACTGTAGTAATATTGCACATCATGCATATTAAACTGACAAATCACATCAAACTAAAAGGTAAACTTATCTGAGATGAGTTGTACCGGCTGACATGACACATCAAGTTAAGTACTGTAGTAATATTGCACATCATGCATATTAAACTGACAAATCACATCAAACTAAAAGGTAAACTTATCTGAGATGAGTTACACTCTGAATTTAGAAACAACCAACCCAAATATTATCTCAATCGCACAATTACGGGGTTTTACGTTGAAATCTCAAGAAGTTCTATACCAGAAATTCCAAAAGAGATATGGAACACTGCCCGCCACAAATAAATGCATTCTACATGGTCAGTCACAGTTCAGGAATCAAAACGATATGTTTTAAAGCGTTGATAGAGTTTCCCCAGTTGTGGTGGTTTTTTGTGATTCTCTCAGCAACAGACCAACATGTGCCGGCATTACTGAAGTCTAGGTGCTGCTTCTCCTTCTATTGACACCAACAAACTTCCTACCGACAGTACAGAATCTCAGATGATCCCTTAGAGCAGGCGCTATTACGTATGTTTAGGTGAATGATACAACATCATACAGACTAAAGAAAGCTGGTATCACCGTGTGTCTCCGATGCTCTGGTTGCCCAATGCCCACTGGAGCAGGTTGCGCAATTCCTTAGAAACCAGCTACACCTAATACCTATTTCAACACTAGAAATCTGAAAACTCGAGGGTACAAGCAGGTTATACAACTCCACTTAAGCTTCGCATGCAGATACATTCGTCTGCCTAAAACCGTTCCCGGTGATGCACGACAAAGGAACCCATTTGCTTTCACTGCCAGTCTGACTTCTTTGGTTTCTCATCGTTGGGCTCATCAAGTCTTCTCTTGAAGATATCTGAATTGCGAAGCTTTTCTCTAGACTCATGTGCTGAAGGTATTCTTGTGTTGCCCCGGTGGCCCTGAACAGATGCAGATCACATAAGTTTAACTGAATACAGATATCGTGAATTTGTGATGTATACTTCTTTGAACCGTACCGTTCCAAGAGATTCTCTCTTCTTTCCACGTTGACCATCATGTTCTTTTAAAGTGGTGGGAAAGAGAAGCTTCTGTGCTTTTTTGACGAATTTGAATCCCTCAATATCACCACTCCTGATGGCTGCTTCTAGCTGCAAGGGAAGATAGCATCTCATCAAATGAAACAAACATGCTGAAGATGAAGGGAGTCGCTCACTGACCTGAACATGTAAAATGCAGACGAAGATGCTAGCTATAGGTAACCAGCTCTCCTCAGGGGACAGCGACAAGTTCGTTCTGAAAAACAGTAATGCTATTTGTAAGTGGACCGACCAGACAGCTTTAGTCTAATCTCCAATGCACCAAACAGAAATGTGCAAAGTGTTGAACTGGCAATATGTATTAAGAACAAGAGGAAATTATGCATGGTACACCACAAGTTCACATATATTACAACGTTACAAGGCATGGTGGCAAACAATATCCGGCTAATGACACTAGATTTCCATCACTACAATCTATTAAAGAGGTGCACAAGGAAAACAATGATGATAAAGCATTTGTGTCCCTGCACTCTGATGAATTGCTTTGGTATATAAATTCACCCATAGCACCATAAAATCCAGCAAACAAAATTAAAAAAACCTATCAACCGCACTAGAAGTTTGTCGATTCACAGCAACACCGTGCAAAAACCAAAAGAGCAGTATATTCTGTAGATATTAAATTACTAATATCATAGAAGAATTTCACACGACAAACTGATGAGCTGTAAGTACAAATGGGGATACTCGACTGCTCATTCCTGCTTGTTTACTCCGAAACAATTGTTAATCAGATGCAGACGATCTAACAATTTGATCTTTGTTGAACCCCTAGCTTCCCCGAATAGTGTACAGCTCAAGTGCACAAGAGCATTTCCTCAACCAAAGTTGGTACCTGGATAGTAACATTAGCAACTAGCCAGCAATCATAGACTGACATACATCACGGAGCCGACGTTTTCAATGCAAAATTACACCAACTTGTAATGCAGAGTCTCAATAAACCTAACGGAACGCATAATCAACTGCCCCATAATATAAAAACAGCAACTTGTAGCTCAGCATCCACAGTTGCAAACCTCAGGTAAGGAGCCAAGTAGACGGCCGCGTAGACCAGGTACAGCTTGCTCCCGCCGTCCAGATACGCGAAGACCCAGCTCTAATTCAAGCACGGAAATGCCGGAAAATTTCATCAATCTGTGGGGGAAATGAACAAGACGAGCACCAAGACCTTAGCTTCCAGCTCACCAGCCAGTTGAAGTAAGGCAGGAAGGAGATGATGCCCATCACGCCATCCTCGTGTCCGTCGCGCCGAACTCCCCGTCTTCCTCCTCTTCCACCGCATCTGTGCGTACTCTGGGCGGCGGGAGCGCGAGGGAGGCGAGCACGCAGGCGCCCATCGCGGCGACGAAGGGCGCGTCCTGCTGCAGCTCCGCGCGGCAGGCTAGAGCCCGCCGGCGGGGCCGCGGGCGGAGAGGGTGGGTCCCGCCCTCGCGCCCATGGGGGACGCTGAGGGAGGTTGGGCGCGGGGAGCGGCGGAGGGGCGGGGGAAGTGAGGCCGTGGTGGCGGCGAGCATCGGGGCTGGGCGGTGCGGTGCGGGGGAGACTGAAGAGCAAAGCGGCCGAGCAGGGGTTTGTCGGGTTGGTAGTACGGGCAGCATTTTCCGCCTTTACAGTCCGCTCACGTATTAGCTTAGCTCACCAATTGTCACGGGGCGCTACCGGACAGAGTTTAGAGTAATGTATGCATAATTTACTTAGAAATATCTTAATCTTAAGTGCTCATTATTATAACACAATCTTTAGATTAGAATGAGTGTACCTGCGATGAAGATCATAGTCATTGGAGGCGAAATCAAGGATCCCACATGCTCCGTGCACGCATACTGAATACGGTCGGAGAAGGTGAGGTAGACAGAGAGGGTGCTATCAGCACTGCCCTTGAGCTGGCCGGCGGTGGAGATGGTCTTGGGCTCTTGGCATACTTCGGTCCTCAACATTTGGAGCGCATCATCCTATTTAGTTTGAAAGGGAAAACATAATTTTGTAGGAGTTGGTTTATGTAACAGCTCTTGTTTACACGATCAAATGGTTTTTCGGATCTATGCCAACAACTTAACCATTCATAATAGATTGGTGAACGGTAAGTTGGAATATTAAGTAATTTTCATTTGAAATTAATTACCGAATTCGGCATCACAGATACACTAGTAGATCTAACCACATATGACAAATTAGATATATCTAGTAGATCTGCATATGGGCCAAATAGCACTGTAAATAGAGAAAAGTAACGCATACATGTTGACCAAAAATGTCTCCACCACATCGTTGTCGTTGCCGTCGGCCATGGCGGTAATGAGAAAACAGTCGAACTGTTGTCACAGATGTATCCGGTTTGCTCTTGATCCGTTCGTTCTCTTTCTATAGCCTGGAGAGGCAGAGAACGCAAACACCACGCGGTGGAAGAAACAGTGCATGTGTCAAGCATGCACATGCTTGTTGACACTTACACATAGTTGGTGCACTAGCGAAAATTAATCCTTCGCGAAAAACAAGCTTGAGCTCGATTCACGGCGGCGAGTCGGGTGGCGAAGGAGGAGTGTGCGGGAACTCATTCTATGTTCACTCACTTAGTAAGATTATAAAAACTCACTTTATTAACTGTTCCAACTCTCTTCTAACTAGCAACTTGGGACTAAATTTTAGTCTTGCTCCCACAATTTGTACACAACATTCAACAAGCTAATGAGCATTTGAGATTTTAGCATTTGTTGGGCTAACAAACTGGGCCAAGCCCAGTAAAATCCAACATAAATTTAGCATATTTATGTTTAACGTTATTGGTTTGATTATGAAATAAAGAAATTCAGGAAACTATCCGACATACAGCTCGTTGTCTGCGGCCCATTAACGTGTAGAGTACTTGAGAAATATCCATTGTAGATTCGGCCCAAACGAACCGAATGCAACAGTTAATTTTCGATGAAAATTAATTATACTACCCATTTGCCTGCCCCTGACCCGGTTAGCACGTCAGGGTAGCCGAGTCGTGTCAACCATCGTGAGCTAGAGCGTAGTTCAAACTGTACTGTACTTCGCCACCAAGTTCCTGACGGCACACACGCTTGTGCACCCTGCACGTCCTCCCCAACCGACGATCGACCTTTTGGTTCGTTCGTTGGTCGCTTTTCGGAGCGGAACTGGAGTAGCGATCACCGACCACGGCCTCGTGAATCCTGGTCGATCGAATCAGCCAACCTACCTCTCCCCTTGGCCAATTCACTTCAACGCTGCAACGCACGCCTCCTCTCTTTCTCGTGCACATGGCCGGCCGTCGGCGTCCGCCTTTTCGACAACGACGATAGCTGAAGTGTCCAAGCTTTTACCCTCTGTTCCTAAATATGAGATGTTTTAGGTGTTACACATGTTGTTTACATACTCCCTCCGTTCTAAAATATAAGATGTTTTAGATGATACACATGTTGTCTAGATTCATACCAAACTAAGTGTACATATACATTAAACATGTCTAGATACATGTGTACACATGTGAATGTGAAAAAGTCTAAAACATCTTATATTGTGGAACGGAGGGAGTACATACTAAAGTGAGTGAAGCTATACATGAAATATGTCTAGATATACTTGTGTAAATACATGTGAATGTGGACAAAATCTAAAACATGTTATATTTGGGAACAGAGGGAGTATGAATGAGTGGAGCTACGCCTCGTACCAGGTTCGGCGGTGGTCGGCTTCTTCTCCGGCGTCTTCGGCGGTGGAGCAAAGGTGGCAGACCGGCGGCGGGTTCAGCAGAGGTTCCTGGGGACCGTTCTGTAATTTCCTTTTTTCTGTGGACTTTTCTGCTGTTGTGCTGGGGCTTGGGACCCACTTGCCGTGTATTGTATGGTGTATTCCTTGATGTATTTGGATGAATACATGCAGTATACTAAGTTCAAAAAAAGAGGGAGTATGAATGAGGAGTAGGGAAGAGGTCGGCAGCGTATGACAGGCGGGGCTCCGTCGTCGTCTGACAAAGCCGGCGAGGTTCGCGGGACGCTTCCTGAAGATAGCAGAGAAGAAATTGATCTCACCACCTGCCGCCTGCGACACTGCGCCAAGATCGATCAAGTGGGAGGGCATTCAATCCCTCTCCTGTTGCTCTACAGGGCTTGGCGACAAGAAACTGAAGCGGGTTGGAGGGCGAACGAGTCCAGAGTTCATAGTTGTTTACTCGAGGAGATACGCGAGGGTCAAACGCCTCGTCGTTTAGCCTGTGGCCTGCCCTGCCGGCGAGAGTACATCGAGTACATCTGCTCTGCTGCTGTAGATTTGATCGTCTTTCTTGCATTGGGCTCTGGAGCTGGCTAGCGACTGCCGATTTGATTTTATTTCCCTCTTCGTCGTGGTTGAAAATTCAAGGGGATTTCTGTTTCTCGTTTTGTACTCGAGTGCTGCGCTGCGTGACGTCGGACCGATTTATTACGCCACCGCCAGTCAGAGGTCAAGTCAAGCTTCCACTTGTTTTTGGTGTGCAAATTCCATTATTGTGTAGTCTGAGCTTGATAAGATCTTTCACCGTTGCAAGTGATCAAACAAGCAGAGAGCATTCTACACAGGATCTTTGGCGACACTCCAGCCTCCTGTGCAAGTGTCAAGACAAAAGTCACAAGATCTTGAATGGAACTGATCATACAGGGGAAAAGGTCAGGATCCGGTCATCCATATGTCTATTTCTTCTTTAGCCATACTGTTTCATCAGCTTCATTAGAGAAAACCTTAAACCTACCACACCACCATGGCACATACCATCACCAAACAGCTACAAAACTACCAGGAAAAATTCACAAAGAAAAAGTCCAGGAAAACCTATACATCATCGCCATCACCGATACAGGCTGCTGCAGGCACAAAAACCATGCCGCAACAGACCACCACCACCAAAAAGGCGCAAGGGGTTTAAACAAAAAACACAAACCCATATACTACCATGTGAGCGAGACCGTAAGTAGTAAGCGATAGTTTCTTTCCGGTGGCGATGTGGGATCATCTGAATGGTCTTGGCCTGGGGGAAAACACGAGCGGTCAGCCGGCGAGGATTGACCCGGCCCGGGTCTTGGGAGGCCTCGGCGGGGACTCCACCTCCCCGAGGGACGCCGGCTTCGGCGACAGCTTCTTGGCGGTGTTCTTCTCCTTCCTCTCCAGGTCCTCGTCCGCCTCCATCTGCTCCATCCTGCACTCCTCGCTGCAGAACGGGATGTCCCCTCTGCTCAAACGAAAGATTGCACGGCATTGAACAGATTAGAACTTGATCGTACGATGAATAATCCCAGTATATATATGGCATGGTCCACTAAAAAAATGTAAAGCTCAACAACCACTAATCAATCTACTCCTGTTACATGTCTGTATTTTTTGAAACAGATTACAGCTCTGTATTACTACTGCTCATTTCCTCGCATGTGGAAATTGAAGTGTAATTGTAAGTGTTTGGGTGCACGTTTAATTGTAAGTGTAATCGTGAGCATCAACAGAGAACCATACAATTTTCTACAACAACAAAAATCAGATTTGTTCGGTTGCACCTGCCCCACTTCTGCACTTCATGCAGCAAAATCGCAATCTCAAAAAGAAACCAAATGACCCTAAGAGCATCTCCAGCAGCCTTTGTATATCTGGCCAGGATTTGTAAAAACTGAAAATATACAAATCCGACCCAAAAACGGTGCTCCAGCAGCATTTGTATAAGTGGTCCCCTCCCCCAAAAATTTACAAAGCTTGCTAAATTGGCACCCTCCCTTTGCATATTTGCAAAGCCAAGTGACACTTTGTATATCCAGAAAACCAACGCGCGAGAGTCCAGCTACCATGCGAGGGAAATTTCAGAACGAAGCGCCGCCGCCGGCCACCGCCCCCCCCCGCCGCCTTGGCCGTCGTTCGCCCCCGCCGGTCCCTCCCATGAGTTCCCCGAGCCTCCCCGCTGCCCTGCCCCACCTTTTCCCGGCCGCGCGACGACCGCCGCCGCCGAATCGAGCGGCGCCATGGCCGCGTCGCCGCCGGCTGATTCGACCGATGGAGGTTGTCTTCGGTGCCAGGAAGCTCGGCGCAGCCCCCGGTTAGTCGCGACCGTCCTTCACCACCCCGCCCGCGCCCGGTCCAACCTCCAGGAGGCCGAATCGAGCTCCGCTCCGCCCCGAGCCGTCCTTTGCCGCCCCGTGGCTCGGACCTCGCCCCTCGCCTCGCATTAGGAGCACGACCGCGAGCCCCAACGTCGTCGCCGCCTCGCCCGTGTCGGAGTACCTCCGTGCAGTCGATTCCGGCCTCGACAGTGCCCCGTGCGTGCTCGATTCCGGCCACACCACGGCCCGTGTGGCTGACTAGACGACCCCACACGTCATTGAGATAAACGCTGGATTTACAAATCCAGTTATACAAAGGCTGTAAAAGCAAAAATTGTGGTGGCTTTGTAAACCCTCTCTCCTCTTGCTATCACCTCTTTTTACAAATGCATTATACAAAGGCTGTTGGAGATGCTCTAATGAACCTAAATAAGCTACAGTGCTTGTTCAACTCATCCACCAGGAAACACGAAACCTAACAGCAGCAAAGCAGCAGAACCTGAACGAACACCTTAGCTTCCCCCCCTATCATAAGTACAGATGGAGAATCAGAATAAAAGTCGTATGCTTAGCAACCAAGTCTATCCTGAATCACGGTCAGTAACTTGGTTAAGAAGTTAGAAACGGCAGAACTTAAATTAGCGATAACTCCACCACATGCAGGCGTCCGTATCAAATCGTGACCATGGTTAAAGCTCACCGATTCAGGCCAGCCACGCAGAGATTAATGGAATCACGCGCAAAGTAAGCAGCCCGCCCGTACGAGCACGACCTGGATGACAAAACCTTTGCACCAACAACCAACCATATAGAAAGAAAAAACGGAATGGAATCCCGCATCGATTTCTTCCTTGTTTGTCCCAACACGAAGAAAGGAAGGGCATGATTATCTTATTTTTACTGGGGAATCAGGTCATGCACCGACTCTAGCTTTTCCCCGGCGGTAAAAATTTCTATTTGTTCCCCCCTAAAAATACAGCTCCAAAGACGCCGGAAGTGTCTCGACCCCGGGACCCACCGCACCGGATACCAAATCAACATAGGAGAATGAACGAAGGAAGGGCGTCCGGGGGCAGACCTGTACATGAAGATGTCGCGGTTGCTGGCGATCGGCTTGCGGCAGAGGAAGCAGGCGTCGAGGAAGTGGCCGTACGGCATCCCTCCGGGTCCCGATCCCGCCCTGCCGCCGCCGCATCCCACCGGGAACGCCAGGTCGTCCTCCACGCCGGAGCTGGCGAGCCGTGTCCACGCGTCCGCTGACGCGCCGCCGCCCCGATGGCGGACGAGCTGTCCCCGCTGATCCCGCTCCCGCTGCTGCCCTTGCCGCTTCCTCCGCTCCGCCACGGCCCAGGCCGCCGGCCAGGAAGGCGCCGCCGCTGCCGTGGGGGGAGGAGTCCATCGCCGGCCGGCTAGGTGTGTCAGATCCCCCGACGGCGGCGGATCCACCGGGCCGATCCTCTGGTGGGGGTGGGGGGCCTCTTTATTGGATCCGGCGGCGGACGGTGCGCGTATCGGTGGTGTTTAAAGGGGCGACAGTCTCGGCAGGAGGTGGGAGATGGTTTTATTGAATGAGGGCAGGGCTTGCGGTGGGGCCCGCGTGGCGGTGTGATAGCTAGTGAGGTCAGCTGACTAGTGGGCCCCGCCGGCATGGGGTGTGGGGATGGTGTGCTCGCCTTTGGCTTTGTTTCCGTTCGTCGTATAGGAAAAAAAATAGCGCGCTATAACGCCGCTAATAGCACGCTATAGCGTTTTGAGATTTGTCTCGCTAAATAAATCATGTACAATGTCTCGCTAATAGCACGTTATAGCGCGATATAGCACGCTAATAGCATACTTTAAGGCCGGCGCTATATTTCTGTAGCGCGCTATTTTTTTTCCTTGGTTGTATCTGGACGCGTCGCCCTCTCCTCTGAGATCTTTGCGCCTGCAGTGCGGGACCCTCCCTCCTGTGGGAGTGGGTTTATGTGGGCCTTTGACGTTTGTGGGGTTGGCTGGCGGGATGTGATGTGGGACGCTGTATTGGTCCACATGGCAGTGGGTTGATTATTCCTGCAGTAGAGGTTTTGCCTGGAGAATGGCGTGCCCGTGGCTTCCAGTGTATTTGACACCAGTACACCACCAAAGTGTCTTGAAAAACCTCGAGAGACTCTTTGATTTTCACAGGGAAAATATAGAAATAGTGAAATTTTCTTTTACATTAGGTTTCCAAGAAAAGCAATCGATTATTACGCTCCCACTCTAAACTCTTTTAACATTCCTATGCATAAATAATGAGGCAAACACCATAAGTTGCATGGTAATGAACTAATCGAAGCCTTTTTTTTATCTTAACCTTTATTTTACCATACTTTCTTAAGATTCATGTGAATCAAACACTCAATTTTGTCAAAGTCTCATGCTTTTACAGTTCTATGTTTTACGGATGCAATCCTATCTTATTCTTGTGTTTTTCCTATACTTCGGAATCCCCAAATCAAAGAAGCCCTAAGTAGTTTGAGTGGACTAGCACAATGTGTATTTGACACGTCAAAATCTGAATTTTGAAGATAAATTTTACAAACAAAAGTTGAACACAAAATAATTAAAAACTTTATATGGATAGTAGCGAAAACATCCACAAGAAGCTTCACAACAAAAAGAGCGTTGAGGTACTAAAGATGACCGCTTCAGAAGTCATTGATACAACCTTTGGTTTTATCATTTGTGTTTGTTTTGGGTTTGTTCTACAGTCACGATCTAGTATATTATGTTTATTACAAACTAACTGGAATTTTGGCTTTGGCCAGACTAATTTTTTAAAAGTTAGATCAAGTGTATATATATATATTGACCTTTAGAAAATAAAATCACGTTCATTAGATTCAACATAAATATATTGTTCTACTATATTATTTGATTATGTAGGTTTTTGTGTAAATTTGTTCAAACTCAAAAAGTGTGATCAAGATGGAAGCTGGAACTTCATCAATAAACGGGAATGAAGCGAGGGACATTCTTTGTAGGTGGTACACTATGTGCATCTAATATTTGCCATAGCTAGTAAGGTTTAATTAATACAAGCAATGTAAGAAGCTATACATATAAACCACTTGTGGTGGTTAGAAACTTAGAATCCATCGTTAGTTAGGCCATGTACAATGCAAGGTGCTTAGAGAGGTGCTTACAAAAAAACCAAACTTTTTCATAAGCACCAATGCTTAGCTCTATAGGAGAGGTGCCTAGTTAAGCATTTCTCTTGTGTAAATAAGCACCGGTGCTTAACTAAAAACTGGTTTATTTTTCTTAGCACCTCCATAAGCACCTTGCATTGTACATGCCCTTATAGTAACATACAAGTCAATTAGGTCTTCTTTGAACAATAACTTCTTTGTAAGAAAACAAGTTGTCTCCACAAAAGGTAAACCGTGGGGATCGATTGAATAATGAGGCAAACTGGCGAAATGAAGTTATAGAACAGGTCAACATTTTCCTTCGAACACGACTCCAAATTTCTTCTTGCTGCAGGACGCAGCCATGCTTTTTATACTCGTGGACATTTTCACACAGTCTGACCATTCCGCAGGGGCGGATCCAGGGGGTGCTAGCAGGGGTCTGACCCCCTAACCGGTCGCCCCCCTAACTACTTTCAGTGTGTATTAGTGCTACTACGTGTGCTGCTAAGGCCAAAACTAATCCGTAATTAGCCCATTATCTAATTGTTAGCCATCCATGTACACGCACTAGGAAAGGCCAACACAACAGCCCATGCACGGCGTAGTCTAACCCATCGTGATCTCTATATGGTTGTACCTGAAGCGATAGATCAAATCGATCGTTCATAAACCTGCCCCTTTGTTGCGTCGTGCGTCCCAGCCGCCGCCTCAGGCTTCAAGCTCAATCCTGTCTGGCCGGGCGCTTGCCGCTGCCGCACACTCCCTGCTCTGCTCCGTTCAACACGTCGGCACAGTTTAGATGTGTTTTGATGAACTTAAACCTGTTCTATTTGAGTTTAGATGTACTTTAAGTTAAAAACGATGAGACTAATATAGTTGATTGATTTTTTCCTCTAATTGTTTCGATCTCAAACCTGGCAAAGATGCTGGAGATTCAGAATTTTCTGACATTTTAGTATGTTTAAACTGATGAAAAAACAGATATTTTCTTGCCAAACATATGGCAATTTGATTATGCTTGCCCCAAACACAAGTCTATATTATTTCGTTTTAGACTTGATACCTATCTTATTATACTTGACCAGCAATGACATAGTGGTCGGCTGTTGCCCACTATTTTTAAAAGGTGAGGAATATGTTTCTTCAGATATACGCGTATCGCACGTACTGATGTAATCGAGCTTGTTTT
>CAMZMU010000063.1:52537419-52697781 GCA_947311845.1 Poa pratensis | reverse complement strand
CCCCCCCCCCCCCCCCCCCTTCCACGAAATTTTTCATACCAGTAACCAAAACCTTGACTAACACACAGGCGGCAGGCAGCGACTAACCCTTTTGTCAATGAACAAAACTCATCCTCCCACTTGCAGGGAAAATGTATTAATTAATTAACTAGGATGGATCTGAAAGCTGTTGATATAGTTCGCGATTAGTGCATACTAAGAGCTATACATAGCAAGCAAGCCGTAGCAATTCCATTCCCGACAATGAAAGAATTGGGAGACCAAAGGCATCTTGGATGTGGACTGTGATAGTAACTAAGGTGCAACATCTGAGTTGTTTTTTAACTCTACAGTTAATCACAATCCCCGCAAACATTCACGGCCACAACCTCGTCTCTCTTGTTGAAATCCCCCACAAATTGGAACAAAAGAACTAACGCACATCGAATTCACCATGATTCTACATTGGACATAGTAATCCTAGTAGATCGCGGTGGATATGAAACCTCCTGAACTTGAAAACAGTCCTCGAGCAAATACACGGCTGATTTAGAATTATACACACGTCCATGGCTACCACCAATTTGTTTTCTTTTTCTATATAAATCCAGTTACATGTTTTCCTCTCTAAGAAAATATTTTCATGTTATGTAGACGAGATGACAGGTCTATCTCCAACAATGTGGAACTACGCACTTGCCTATACATATCCTTGTTCTCCAAGTCGAAGATGATGACAGAGCCATTTAAGTGAGCAACACCACATCGCCGCTCCTCTTCACAGAGCCATCAAATACAATAAGTTTATATGGATTGTTGATTAGAATATCTGGGTGTAGCGATCTCATCTTCTCCTCCATGTCAATCATAGACTCCATCGACCAACCTCTACCACCTGCTGGAGAGATTGGGAGATGCTGCCACACAGATATCATAAACCCTTCAATGACGAGTAGTTTCAGTATTTTCCCATCCGACGATGTTGCCAAGCGGAGCTGGTCAACTTTGGAATTGGTGGATGGGAGCTTCACCGAGCCCAGCTTCCTTCTGCCCAAGTCGTAGCTTACAATTGGTTTGTCATGAGACACGAGCCAATGGATGATGCCGCCGTGGAGGATAGTGTGGTGGAAGTTCCTATTGACCAACGACCCGCCGGTGCTCACATGCGCGACATGCTTCCATTTACCACCCGCTGAGGTTGTCTGCAATTCGATGCCCCATCCAGAGAAATGAGCGACGAGCAATAGGAAGGAGCAGTCAATGTCGTCGGCGGCGGTGAGCAGGCTATACTTATGGCTGGATTGGATGGAGTGGCTCTTGATAACCTGTGGATAGGAGAGAAAGGTCCGAGCGCCGCTCATAGGGTCATACACACATACTTCCTCCGTTCCTAAATATAAGATGTTTTAGCTATCCAACATGTTGTCTACATGCATAATAATATGAGTGCACATACACACTAAAATATGTCTACATGCATCTAGATATATGTGAATGTGGACAAATGCTAAAAACATCTTATATTTAGGAACAGAGGGAGTAGGTCAGAGCACGGTCAGTGTCGGGTCGGCTTAAGTAATTGGAAAAAGTTCATTTTCAACCCTCAACTCGTAGAGGTTCATCGGTTTAAACCCTAACGTCGAAATCCCTGTCGTTTGTACCCCGAACTATTTAATCCCGGTCTAAATCAAACCCTGGACCTGTTTTTCAGAGAAAAAAAATAAAATCCCGAATTACTAGTCTGATTGAATGTGTTGGCCCACATGTCATATCTATCTTCTACTCCGTCCACTCTCTCTCTCATCAATTTTCTCCTCCGTAGCTAGCTGCGCCCTCATCCTCACTTTTCTTTCCTGTTCAACCTTGCATGGTGCCACACGCGCGTGAGGAGGCCGCGCATGCTCTGCCTGGTGCTGCCGGAGCCACGGAAGGCCATGGACTGGCAGCAGGCTACTCTGCTAACTTACAAATTAGTTCGGGTGAAATTTTTTGCTATGCTGCTGGGCGGCTGGGATGCTAAGTAGCAGTGCGCGCACCCTTGCCGCAGGACGATGGCGACCCTGCAGCCATGCGGGCGCAGCCGAGGAAGCCAGCAAGATCGGTCGGTTTCGTGCAGTTTCGCTTGACCAAATCGGCCGGTTTCACGTCGCCGTACTGCTGCAGCTGCGCGCGCTGTGCGACAGCGAGCCCGCGAGGGAGAGGAATGGAGGAGACAATGCCACGGCGGCGGCCTTATGGATCGCCCGCACCGCCAACCGTCTCGGAGCCAAGGGCGGTAGCTCCTTCGCGACAACAACAGGGCGAGCTCGCCGGCGCCTCGACCTCCTTCGCGCGATCCTTCGGAGGAGCGGGGCGAGCTCGGCGGCGGCCGGCCGCCTCCGCTACTGCGTCCCGCACCCGCGCCCGCCGGCGGCCATCTGATCCGGTGGATTTTACCGATTAGGATAGAGATGAATATGGCATGTGGGCCCCTCCAGTCAGTGAGACAGTGGATATTCCCGGCCAGGATTTTCTGTTTTCCGGTTCAGGGTTATAAACGACCGGGATTTCGACTTCAGTGTTCAAACCACCGGACCTCTACGAGTTCAGGGTTCAAAATAGACTTTTTCCTAAGTAATTTCAACGGGGCGGCAACGGCGGAAAGGATGAGGCCACGTCGGGACATCACGATACGGTATTTGTCAAAGAGGCTGGCAGCTCGGCGCAAAAAGAAGAGAAACAAGTGGTCGTGGCAGAAGGACGTGGTGACGGGGGTGGCTGGGTGGATAAGAGTAAAGGGCTCATCGTGATCGGTGCACGAGGCAAGGATGCAAGGAACCACCCCTTGGCGGGTGATGCGATGAATGAAGGATGTGCTGAGGATGTCACGACGCAACAACTTGCATGTGGCGGCGAAGCGGATGAAGGCGTGGGGGCCGGAGCGCGCTGCGATCTCGAGCAAGAGATCCGTCGGAAGCTCCCGCGCTATCGGAGTCTCCAACACTGTTTCTTCTCGTCGGCGTTTCCTTGATGCCATGGCGTGCCCGGACCTTGCTCTCATGTCCAAGCGTATAGCGAATTTATTTGTTTGCACCAGGCGCAGAGGGATCGATCCGCTATAATTTATGGACATGTAAAGAAGAAAAGGAAAAGCTGAGACGTAGTAGGAAACGATCTGAATCAGAAGTCGGATTAGGAAACGATCTTAGAATCAGGAGAGTTTCCGTGATGCATGTATTCACCCGAAACCGGAGGAAAACATGGGGAGTAAAGGCAAGAGAACCTGCATACTACCTCTCTGCATCGTCAAGTGTCTAAACTCTAAAGTGCCACAAAACTAAACATCGTTGGCCCCTCGTCTTAGATCGACTACACCGAACATGCATGCGCTAAATCGTACGCTTTAAAACAATACTTTCGTTTCATAGCGCCTAATTAAACCGATAGTTGATTTTCCAACGAAGATTTTTCTGCTCCTTTGAAAAAAAAGGGAGGGGCATCGTGCTTGGGAGGTCCTACATACACGAACATCGATCTCAAAACAAAGTACCACGCATCTCATGGCCCCCAAGCTTTAAGGGATCTCGCTGCAACTAGCTAGCGGTTGGCAGGTGGGGCGTTAACCCGGAGAACTCGCTCGAGTGAACTCCAGCTTTGTTCCCACATACATAGCCACCGTCTCAAGCATTCTTGATGAACTCATAATTGTCCTTGCAGGTTTATGAATGAGAAACATCATCAATTTATGCGTAGGACAATTACACCGGCAGGCCTTTCGGTGAGCACCTTCCCGCTTTCCTCCATATGTCGCGTGCTTGTCATTTCTTAAGTAGAGCAAGAAAAACGGTGTGGTGACCATCAGTTAAACTAGGCGCATCTGTTTTGGCACTTCACTTGGTACGATCCTACTACTCGATTTAGACAAGCAGCTAGCTAGAGCGATGCTCGTTTTGGGGCAGTTGATATGTCCCGATTTGTAGATCGGACATATGCTCATGTGTTCTGGTGGTGGTCCGTGATTCGATTAATCAAAGGATGCATGCGAACAAAGTTTAGGGACACATGTCCTGCTAATAAGAGACTGCGGATCCAGCGTCGCCGTCGGGACTGATTAACTAATCTTGCGTTCTGTTTTGTGGGTAAAAGATGAGGAGTAGCGATGGCTTGACATCCTTGGTAAAATTCGAGTTAATTGCGCTGGAGGTCACACATCTCGTCACGTACGTGCACATTGGTCACACATCTGGATAGCGGGATTTTTTGGTCACACATCTCACAATTGCGTGCACATTGGTCACAAACGGGAAGTGTCATCCCGTTTTGGACTGGACATTTTCAGAAAACCCCTCAGCGTAATATTACAGGGCCCTATTACAAATATTCATTAAGGAAATGATTTTCGGAAAAGAAAAATTATGGCTGACGTCACGCTGACATCAGCACTCAGTACGGCGCCGGCGGCGCCCCCTTCTGATCGCGGCTGGGGCGAGCAAGGGCGCGGCGTGGCCGGCGGCGCCCGGCCGGCGAGCTCGTCCCCAACGGCGCACGCTCGCCCACCTCCCCCAACATGGCGGCAACGGCGGCTCGCACGGCCGTGGCGCCTACCTGCACAGGCGGCGGGGCCACGCGCGAGGGAGTAGGCTCGGCCGCGTGGCCATGCGCCCTCCGCGAGCTCCGCCGGCGCGAGGGAGTACGGCGGCGCGAGGAGAAGGGGCCGGCCGTGTGGCGGCGCGCCCTTCGCCGGCGCGGGGGATTAGGGCTCGGCCGGGTGGCCGCACGCCCTTCGCGACCTCCGGCGGCGCGAGGAGAAGGAGCCGGCCGTGTGGCGGCTCGCCCTCCGCCGGCGCGAGGAAGTAAGGCTCGGCCGCGTGGCCGCCCTTCGCGAGCTCCGGCGGCGCGAGGGAGAAGGGGTCGGCGGCGCGCCCTCCACGAGCTCCGGCCGGCGAGGGAGATGGGGCGGACGGCGGGGGCGGCGCGAGCAGGAGGGCGCGGTGGGGGCGGCGGCGACGCTCGGCAGGGAGATGTTGACTTTTCCTTTATAATTTTCTTTTCTTTTTTCTTTTCCGAAAATCATTTCCTTAATGAATATTTGCAATAGGGCCCCTGTAATATTACGCTGGGGGGTTTTCTGAAAATGTCCAGTCCAAAACGGGATGACACTTCCCGTTTGTGACTAATGTGCACGCAATTGTGAGATATGTGACCAAAAAATCCGTTATCCAGATGTGTGACCAATGTGCACGTACGTGACGAGATGTGTGACCTCCAGCACAATTAACTCGTAAAATTCCATAGGCTGGGACGGAGACCTGTGCGCTGCCCGGGACGGAAGGAGGAAGAGACAGTGAGACTGAGAGAGAGACCCGCACCTCATAGAGGAGACGGCGAAAGATGCACGCAGAAGATATTTAAAGTGCGGGAGGGGACCCATGTCATAGAGTACAACTAAAGCAAAAAGGTCACGGGCTTTTTAATACAGATCAGTGGCGAAAATAGGAAAGTGACCGTTCGGAGCGCGCAGCACCGGTTCCATGCCATTTTTTTTTTGACAAATCTGGTCATTTTGTGTAACTAAACATATATATATATATATATATATATATATATATATTTATATGGCCTCTTGTCAAAACTATTTTCAAATCTGACCTTTTGAGGTCGATGCCAAAGAGGATCGAGCCGAACTTGTTCTGTTCAGCGTAATCCAGAAAGTCCCCTAATTTTTCTAAGAACTTAAAAATTAAAAACCGGGGATCGACGCTAATGTGGATGGAACCGACTTGTACAAGGTCAGCGCAATCCTCTCTGGAGCCGACCTCAGGGACCAGAGAGAATAGTTCCGTGAAGGGTCCGATTCATCATTACTTTCATAAAAGGGGCAGATTTGATAAAAAATATGTCACTATGTATGTCTGGTGGATCTCACCGTCCTGGTATAAAGCGATGTCCCAAGATATTTTCCGAGATATTTTTGTTGAGGCGTAGCTATACGGTTCTAAATGTACGGTCCTTGGTGCTAGCACAGTAGTACTCCACTTCGCAACGAAGCGAATCGAAATGGCGATCGGTGTGACTGAAGATCTTCGTAGACGGTCGAGGTTGCTTGCCCGGTCTCAATGCAGATCTTTGCCCCTTGCTTGCACATCTTTCTCCGGTCACTTTAGTGCAATCTACCACAAGTTTTGCCGATGTGAAGTGTATTTCGTATGCTGCTGGTGCTTTAATTTTCGCTGGATTTGAGCGATCATGTTGCTTTTCTCCAGGTTCCCGGGGATCCATACGATGACGTCAGACTTTACGTGAATGGTGAGTTCCCAAAGAAAGAAGAATCACACGGGGGAAAAGAAAGGATCGTATTCGCGATCACTCCACTACATATGGACATATATTGTGACCGGAATTAGGTAGAGTACCAATACGTCATGACTCGTGAGCGATAGCTCATTGCTCCAATGAATACATGAGCTTAATGAATAAATATTCTGGTTCGAACCGAAAAAGCAGAGCACGGACCTCTCCTCCTCCTTTCCCCATCTACAGTGAAAGTAGGCGATTTTTGGCTCTCCCCGTGCGACCAGCTTGCCGCCGGCGATTCCGTTCGATTCCTCGCTCTCCGCGGCCGCTCCGGCGGCGGGAGGACGGGGAATCGACGGATCCCGGTGTGTACATAGCCTAGGTGTGTGTGGGGTGCCTGCCGGCGGCGCTGTGGAGGTGACGGCGTGGCCGGAGAGGCTTTTGTGGACGGCGGCCCTCTCCTCTGCTCTGGGTGCTCCGGTGGAGGCCCTTAGCGGAGCTGTCGTCCCCTGCGCGCCTGCTGCTTCTCGGAGTCGCAGCGTGCGTCCCCTCGATCCAGCGTCCGTGATGGCGGTGCTGGATCTTGTCTGGGGGGTCCTTCGTCCTTCGCTTCGGCGTTTGGTGGTGCTTTTGCTGAAGATCCGTGGGAGTTTGCAGGCGGGAAGCTCTTCTTCGCCGGCGATCTCGGTGGGTACTGTGGAAGATGGATGGCGTCTTCGTGTTCGTCTCCGGTGTGAGACGGCGAGGGCGAGCTGGCGGCTCGGAGCTGATGTCCGTTCAACGGCAAGATGCTGGCGCCTGCGTCAGTTGGATTCTGCAGCGTCTCAACAAGGTTGTTCGGGCCGGTGGCTCTGGTGCGAGGTGAGCTTGTTTCCGTCCTTCCCGGCGGCGTGCTGCTGGTGTTCGTCGGACGCTTGCAGTTTGGTGGTGCCGTTTTCGGCGTGTGTGGTGTGTTTCTTGCCTCTGTTCGTGTGGGTGCGTTTGTTCTTCTGATCTTGTGTACACGAACTCCCTTCAAAAAAAAAAAAAATATTCTGGTTCGAAAACTAGCAGTACGTTGGGCCTTTATAAAATATTTTGGATATGTCAATGTGGACAAACATGCGAATTGAAATGAGTAAACGTACATACTACAAAAAGATCTATATACATATTTTTTTATTTAAATATGAAACATCATATAATTTGAAACAAAGCGAGTAGCAGCGAAGGAGACCTAGAATAAAAATGACTCGGTGTCACTATCCAAGTCACACTTCTTTCCAGCTATAGTTAAAGGTGTACACTATAATTAAATGAAATACAACATGAAACCAGTTTACCGGTGTCCGTGACATTTAATAACATAACCAGGGTCTATGCTCAGACTGAAACGCGACATTTAGCACAAGTACACCCTAATTAAGCTCGATATACGTTGCTTTGTTAGTCCCTTATCAATCTGTAATAGTTCTCATAAAAAAATTGTAATAGTTCTGAACGGACAATGAGACATCTGCTTATGTGTCATCGACTACTATGCAAAGCCGAACACTCGATTTTAATCGGGGACTGCCTAAACATGGTACAAATGTTCCTGTAGTTGTAGCCTGAGTGATGCTCAAGCGAGTTGATTAAATGCATCGACCGCTTCAGCGGAATCTCATTCTCTCGATTTTTTTTTTTTTTTTTTTTTTTGAGGAGGATCCGACATTTATAAAAAGGAAGCTCAGAACACTTTACAAGAAAGTCCAAAAGGAAAAGAAAATTACAACTGGACCCCGAAAAAGTGCAAAGAGCACCCTCAGCTTCCGGGAGAGACACAGACGGATCCCAAGCACACCCCAAACTCCTACGCAGCGCCGACGCCGCCGTACCACTCGCCGCCGGGAGGGAGGCACCACCACCATAAGCAGAGGACCGCAGAAGCCGTCCGCCGACGCCGTGCGACGGATCTGAAGGACGATGAACGCGACCGGCCCAAGCACCTGCAACCCGGGACCTCCGAACATCCAGCCGGCACGACGCCGCGCAGGACCACCACCCGCACCACCGCACCAGTTCCAGACGACGCTCCCCTCGCCACCGCGGCCGGCCGGAGCTGAATCGTCGAGGAAGAAGACCACCAGAACAACCTGCAACAAAAACGGAAACCACCACCACCAGCCGCTTCACCCCCCGCCGCCACGGCCGGCCAGCGAAGCAGAGCCAGAGGAGAGGAACCGACGGAGCACTCCACTACCTCCCCGGCACGGCGGCCGAAACGGGGACGGGAGGGGGAGGACAAAACCCAAAACGCCGGCGCCACCGCCACCGCCATCGGCGACACCCGCAGGGAAGAACACCTAAACTAGGCCTAAACTACTAGCACGGCGAAGCCAAGGCTCCCCCCCACCTCGCGGCGCCGGATCGGCCGCCGGAGGCGGAGGGGAGCGGCGGACACGCCGGCGACGCTCTCGAACCTGCGGGTCGCCTCGGAGTCGCCCCTCTCTGCACTGTAGAGATAAGGGAGAGGACGGGTCATGTCCGGCAGTGGTCATAGTGGATTCCACCCATGAATCTTTTGGCAAAATCTTTGCAAATTTCACCACTGTAAATAGATTTGGCCCCGTTCGCAGCTATAGAAACTGTACTAAGTTCAACTTCCTCCATTTCTAAATCTAGAACTTTTTAGAGATTTCAATACATATTACATACATAGCAAAATGAGTGAATGTACACTCAGACATACGTCTATATACATCCATATGCAGCACATATTGGAATCCCCAAAAGTCTTTTTGATTAACAATATCCTATTCGTTTGGAGCGCTTATACTCTCAAGTACTATCCGAAGTGCCCTTTATCGCACATCAAAGTCGAGACTTACCACCGAATTTCAGAGGCGGCATTTTGGGTTGTAGGTGCAGACGCACCTATTATGTAAAACAATTTTTTTCAAAATGTCAAAAAATACAGAAAAAATTGGATATACATTAGAAAATTTTGTGTTAGCACACGAAAGTGTCATGGAGAAAAAACATTTTGTGTGACCTGTACAAAAAAGACAAAAAAATGTCTCGTATAAAATCATTTTGGAACGCCCGGATTTGTCTTTTTTGCACAGGTCACAGAAAATGTTTTTCCTTCACATAACTTTTTGTGCTAACATAAAATGTCTTGAAATATATCCGAAATTTTTATTTTGATTTTTTTGACATTTTGAAATTTGTTTTTTGGGTAGTGGGTGCATCCACTACCGTTATGGATTTCCGCCGAATTTCGACCTTCTGTTGAGTATATGGTTTGTTGCATAGTAGCTGGGGAATTCTCTTAAAAAAATCATACTTGCATGTAGCTTTCATACAGCGAAGACACATCAACTCCAAAAAGAAAATCTTCCAAAACTGAATAAAAGCAGTAACCAACTCCAAAAAGCAGGTTAGGGCTGTTGTGTTGGCGCACTGCGGTGAAAGAGACGTTAGACCATGACCTGCTAAGAGCATCTCCACTCGCGGCGCCCAAACGCTTTTGGGGCGTGCTAGACACAAAATCGCCCCCACTCGCGGCGCCCAAACGCGAATTCGGTCTGGCGCGGCCCGGTTTTGTGTCCGGCACGCCCAGCCCACGCCCTCAACTTGGGGAGGCTTGGGGCGGCCCCGGACGGAAGGAAACGCGACGCCACGTCGGCCTCCGACGCGCGGGCCACGCCTGGCAGTGAGACGGCGATCGCAATAAGTCCCGGCTTCCCCCAATTCGTCCACAAAAATCGCATTTCCCCGCCATCTCTCCCGCCAAAAGAAAAACCCTCGCGCCGCGCCGGCTCCATGGCGCCGCCGGCACCCAAGGGGGCAGCGAAGACGAAGGCGGCGGGGACGAAGGCGGCGGGGAATACGCTGGGCGTCAAGCGCAAGACCCCCCCGCCCAGGGAGAAGCTGGAGGTGATGAGGCAGGAGGATTGGGACCTCGACGTACTCCGGCGCCGATTGGACATGCAGAGCCGTGCCGGGCGCCGCGTGAAGCAGAATGAGAGGAAACGGCTCGGCACGGCGGCGCCATTGACGGCAAGGAAGATCGCCGCCATGAACAAGAACGTCGCCGCCTTCAACCAAGCATTCGCCTTGGGAGGAAGCCAAGAGAGCAGCGCCACTCTACGATGCAAGGTCGGCGGCTCGCCGTCGAATTCCTCCTTCTTCGCCAACAGCGCCGCCGCCACGCCTCGCACCAGGTTCTCCCCCGAGTATGGCGACAGCCAGCATCACGGCGGCTTCGACCCCAACGTCATCTTCCCTTCTTGTGGCCTGGATCTAAACCACCCCGTCGATCTGAATTCGTCGGCGATGCGGAGAGATCCCGCCGTCCAAACGGCCGCCGGTCGGAGCCTTTCATTCGACGCGGGCGCCTCCCATGTGATCGACGGAATGAATCCCGACGCCCCGGAGCTCATGCAGGTATGAACCCGCGTTTTGTAGCCATGGCATGTACAATAGACGTGTGCATAGGCGAGTCGTGGCTACCGGCCTTGCTCCTTGTGTGTAGGAGACCGCCCATATCATGGACGACATCATCAACGACAACGCCCGGGCGGAGGATGACGACGACGGGTTCGACGAGGATGAGGAGTACTACGAGGACGACGACGAGGACGACGCCAAGGTCGAGGAGGAGAGGGTGGTGACCGACGCTGTGGTCGGCGCATGGTCGAATCATGGAAGGCCATTACTACCGGCGAGATCACCGGCACAAACCAGTCGAGCACCACCTACTGGTCCCGGATCAAGGACGAGTTCGACGAGCGCCGGTTCACCAAGGACTTCTACAAGGTGAGCATGGTGCGCGGCCAAGGCGCCATCGAGCATAGGTGGCGCATCGTCCAACGCCTCGTCAACAAGTTCCACGGCTGCCACGAGAAGATCGTCGACCGGAAGGAGAGCGGGAAGGGCCCGGCGGATCAGGTGACCGCCGGCTTGCGATCCCCTTGTTGTTTTGTTGTTTAAGTACAATTGTGATCGTCGTCGGCTTGCTTTGTTGTAGATCATGGATGCCCTTGTGTTGTACAAATCCATCAACAAGGAGAAAGACTTCAAGTTGATGCATTGCTACAAGCTTCTCCAAAGTTGTGAGAAATGGAAGGCGCACCGGCGGACTTTGAACAAGAACGGCCGCGCCGACCTCAACGCCGACCCCAAAACTCGGAGGGGCGGCCAATCGGGAACAAGAAGGCGAAAGCGGCCTTGGCAGCGGCGGCAAAGACGGACAGAGTGCAGTCGTCCATCGACAAGGTCCTCGCCGATGTTTGCTCCAACTCGAGCTTGAGGCGCGAGGAGAACAACACAAGGTGGGCGACCTTGATGCAGAAGGCCGACGTCAAGATCAACCTCGAGCAGAAGAAAGCCGCCGTCAAGAAGAGGAGTCAGGACTTCATGATCTTGACGGCCGACGTCTCCAACTTGGACCCGCTGGCGAGGGCGGCGCACAACATGTATCGCGTCGCGATCCTGCAAGAGCTTGGGCTCGTTCCGCCCGAGAACGGCGGCAACCACGGCGCCGAGACCGGCCATGGCGCGGACGGCCAGGTCGACGATGACCCCGACATGATCGCCGATGACCCCGCCATGACTCAGCCCGGCTATGGCTACGTGCTCCAGCCCGGTGACAACATCTAGATCGGCGACGACGGCGACGGCGACAAGCAGACGCCGGGCAACGACATCTCCCGGCGTATTTTGGCGACATATTTTGGCATAGTGTATTTTGGCGAAAAAAACTTTGGGCCAGGCGATTTGGACGCCGCGAGTGGGGAGCGAGGACGTCCAAATGCGCCAAATAGTCCGGACGGCGCCCAAACAGCCTGTCCGGAAGGCGTTTGGACGGCCATTTGTGCGCCGCGAGTGGAGATGCTCTAAATGGGTCGGGCAATGCCGTACGGCCAGCCGGTTGCCGTAACAACGCCCCTTTGCAGTTTCCTCGTCACGGGTCAGCTTCTTTTGTTGTGCAGCAACAACCCCCGCCTGCAGGGGCGAAGCTGGAACAACGAATCATTGGTGTCACTCTTCTAAGCAAAGTGGTTTTCATGACATGTTTGTGAGATAAGTAGCCAATTCTAAAGAGGAATAGTTAATATTCACTGGTGTCATTTGCCCCTGCCCACCACCTGCTAACCACGATCAGGAGCGATAATATAACATTTTGAGAATTCTAGTACTACCTCCGATTCATATTAGTGGGCACAACTTTGTCTAGATACACATGTATCTAGTCTAAATACTTAACTAGATACATATGAATTTAGACAAAACTATGCCCACTAATATGGATCGGAGGGAGTACCATGGTTAGGTTACCGACCACTCCGGAGATCAATAAACAAGTGTTGGCAGTAGCCTATTGTAATCGAGCCATGCCTCCGCAACGAGCAGCAGGTCTGGGTGCAGTCGGCAGGATTGGTCACTCTCCATTAAGTAAGCACGGCAGCAGTAATAAACTACTCTGATGTGAATACTGTATTCCAACATTTTGATTACAAAATGTGGACCTCCGTTCTCCCAACGAAAGTGTGAACAAATTATTGGTGATGTGCGGCATTAGGTTAATCGAGTAGGTTTTTGGTGATATTCCTGGTCACCTCTGTACGAACCACCACTAGTAACACGAGCTAACGTTAAGATACTGATGATGATCACGGGCTATAGTACTAGGCTACCGTAATCACCTTTATTTCAGTCATATTTTAACGTTATTTCAGTCATATTCCAGAAGCATATGATAAAGTTTCTAAATATTTCCTAAGAAGCCGCTCAAGTGAACTCAAGCTTTTCCCCCACATAACCACCCTCTTAAGCATTCTCTTCTCTTTTGCAGACCAAATCATTATTGTGTCCTTGCAGGTTCATGAATTTGAATTCAGATCATCAATTTGTGCATATAGTAAGATATTCCAGACCTTTCGCCGAGCACCTTCCTGCTTTTCCTCCCGTATGTCGACATGTCGTGGTGCTTGTCATTTGTAAGGTAGAGTGGTGACTATGTTAGCTGAACTAGGTGCATATGTTTGGCACTTACGATGCTAGAATTAGGCACTAGCTAGAGCGATGCTCTTTTGGGGTTAGTTCAAATGTCCCGATTAGTGGCTCGTGTGTCCTGGTGGTCGTCCCTGATTCGATGCATCAAAGGATGCGAACAAAGTTCAGGGACACCTGTCGTGTCGCCGTCTTCTTGTGGAAGATTTGTAAGCGTCGAAACTGACGCCCTTAGTTTACTTTAGCAAAATGGCAGAGAGCAGAGACCTGTATGGGACGGGAGAAGAGAGAACCGAGACAGCGAGACCGAGAGAGAGAGACCCGCACCTCCCAAAGGAAACAACAAAAGATGACGCACAAGATATTTTGCTAGGGTGAGGCTGTTGATAACAAAAAAATTGATATATTTTTTGCCAGAAATGGGCCGGATCTATTATAAAGGTTCACCAAGAAGTACGAAGCAACTTTGACCCTTAGTTACGTAGTAAGTTCCACATACAAAATTACCCCTAAAAAAAAAAGTTCCGCATACAAAAAAATAGACCGGAAATTATTTGCATTCTCATCAACAGCATCACTAATACCCTTCCTTGAAACCAGGCAAAGCAAAGCGAAGCTGTATGTATCTCATGGTATTAATTTCAGACAACATTTGTAAGTTTTACAGTTCAACTTTCATCCAGAAAACATTTGGGAGAAACAAAAAAAACAACATACATATTTATTCCACATATGGGTGTCCTTTTAAACTGTAGTATCTAGCTACCAGATGCTTCTACCAATTCGGGTACTCGAGCATTGTTTGTGTAACAGAGATATAATGTTTCTTTGTAAGATTTGGTACTGTTTGGAAACCACACAGTCATCTCCAGAGTTCCCATGCTTAGCTGCCAGCTGTGTCTTTACTCTTTACATGTAACACAGGCAAAGTAGAAGTGCAATGCTAGCGCATGATGATGAATGATGGAAGTAGCCCCAATGCCTGCTTGGCTGCTTCCATGTCCATTCTAGCCCAGCATCTCTCAAGGAATGAAGACCTGTCTCGTCTAGCGGAAGTAGCCATAGAGCTCCAGGAAGCAGATGCAGAGATTCCAGTTGTTCGACGCGCCGGTAGCCGGGCCCGTCAGAGCAAGCCGGAAAAACCGGAACGGCAGCAGCGCAGACGGGCCAGTGATCGGCCACGACGCAAACTGCCCCGGCTGGCAAATGGTCCGCTCGTCTTCATGGACGCCAAGGCTCGTCCAGTTCTCACCATCCATCGATCCCTGCCCCACGCGATGCATGCTTAGCTCATGTCAACCTTTCACATCTCAAAGAAATGAAAAGGAAAGAAAAGAAAAAAGTACCTGGAGAACCCAAGACCTCATAAACGTCCTGGAGCCATCCTGCCTCACCGTGTAGTAGTTGCACATAAGCTGCACACAGCCACACAATAACTTAATCCTTTTTCTGCTCAAATTAAACAAAAGAACTACTTTCTTTCTTTCTTCAGATAAGAAACCTGGCGGTCCTGTCCAATGTCTACCATCCACCAAGAACACTTCTTGCCATCTTCATCACGAGGCCCAGCAAAACAAGTCGCCTGATGTCCATGAACCAATATGTGAACTTCATCCCAATGAAGGGGAAAATATACTAATAATATATGTTTGCCAAGCATTCCCAACAACATCAATACCTGGTAATTTTTTGAAACCAGAGCCTTTGGATCTGTGTACCTTGAATTTGGGCTGCTTGCCATCACGGTAATATTCTAGTCGCAGAAAATTAAAGCCACTATAAACTTGAGTAACTTTGTCAAATAACTCATAAACACAAATAAAGCTTCTCCTTCTCTTACCTTAGCCAAAACAGGATTGATCCATTGGTGCTTCCCGAATGATGTCCCAGCATAGTAGATTACGCCATTGTTATCACCATCAGAAATATACTGAAGCTCTCTATAGCTTGAGCGTCTATGTAGAAATCTCTCACTGAAAGGTTTAAGATTCATAAAATATTCAGGACACCTTCAATTCTTAATGCACTTGATCAATGCATTAACATATACTGACCATTTGTTTGTTGTCGGTATCCATGGTCCAGCATTAGAGAACTCAATGGCTTCAGCAACCTGTTATCCAAGAAGAAATCAGCTGCACTATCCCTGTGTAAGATAGCATACTCCGATAAGCCACAAAAATGGAGATATAAAAATACTAACCAACTGTCTGAAAAGTTGTATGTGCTTTGCTAGGTTACTTTTCTCCATCTGTGGTGAAAGAACCAGTGCGATTAGCAGCCAATCAAATCTATTATTACCAGAAGTAAACACTATTCCATAAGAACACAATATAACAACAAAAGGCAGTACCCGCTGAAGGAGAGACAGCTGCATTAAAGGGAACCGCACAAATGGTAGTAAAGCATTGACAGCGGTAAGCCTCCCTCCAAAGAGTTGCTCTGCTGACGAAGTGCTTAATAGTTTATCTACAGAATTCCAGTAACAAGTTTCAGAAGCCTCCATACACCATGTTAAGATGGCATCAAGAACCTTCTCTTCTGATGTTACAGTCATATCACCATGCTGCAAAATTACTACTAATATGACCAATGTCGACAAAAAAGCTGGCTGAAGTTCTCACAATGTAAATCCATTTTAGACAAATATTACGCATGTCATTTGAAAACTTAGCATGCACTTCCGAACTGATTTTTTCAACTACTTAATCCTTTAATCAACTTAAAAACATGCACCAGAGATACCACCGTTGTTCAGGTTGTTGGCAAAACCAACATTGAACAGAGGTGGAGAACTTCACCATATATACCTAAAGCAACATGAGATATTTTTCCTATTTCTGAATGTATAGGTTGATCAACAGATTCGACCCAATATTTGTAGGATTACAACCGGGAAGGCGTACAACCAAAAAATGCAAGAAGGAAATTTTGCTTGCTAGGTAAAACCCTACAATAATATAACAAAAGAGCTTCATCAATAGTACTATAATCCTTAAATTGTTTTCTTGTAAATTGCTGCATTTGTGGGAAGTAACACTTAAAGTAACCTATTACAGCTTTCAAATGTGATACTCAAATGGTCACATTTATCTATTTTCTCATGGACATGATTCATATTTGCCCGACTGCAGGGCAGTTGATCAAATGAAAACAGTATTCCAACTTGCCTGAAGAATATCCTTAAATGTTGCCTCATCTAAGAGCACAAAGTCCGTGCAAGCAGTTGTGCAATAATCAAAGTGTGTTGCAAAATTCCGCTTGCACATTTCTTGAAGCAGTTTACAAGATGGTATTGATGACACTACTTGTAATACTGAACATACTGTGTCCTGCAATAAACTTTCAGGGGTCAGTCTATGCTGAGCCAGCTAGCAAGTTCACCAAATTTGCAGAAGCCATATTCCTTAAATTCAGAAAAATAAGCTTCTTCCAGTACGACAGTCGAATCCTGCATGTATAATGCAGATGGAAAGTTGTATCAATATCTTAAAGACTTGACTTCTGAGGCTAATAACCCCACTTATTATTTGTCATGACCACCACAGCCCACGTAAAGTTTTGAATAGCAACAGATAAAAGTTACAGACATTGGAATAAATAGAAACTACAGGTGTCTATACTCAGTATCATTTTAGTTTTGTTAATACATGAACATTGCTAAATGCAAAATGATGTTGGAAAATTGCTTTGCAAGAACGACACTGCTCTATAATTTGGTGAGAGTGAAGTGTTTATCACAAGTAATATTCAGCTATACTAAACTGTATATCAGCAACTTCACTGTGTGTATCATTCTGTATAAGAGAAAACAAAGGTACCTCTGAAAGGAATTCCATAATTCTTTTACAGCACTCAAACTGAAGAACAGTGATGCCAAACTGATCTGATAATAAGAGCAGCTGAACCAATACTAAAGTGATATCCCGATTATCTACTTTAAGTTCCCCACTGTACATAAACTGAAGGAGAAGAGAAAACGCTTGAGCAGAAACATCTTCAAAGTATACATTGGAGCCCTGCTCTCTTTCATCCCATTTGTGAACATCTGCATATGTGCAATCACATTTTTCATTATGCTAAGGGTGATGCATTATGCCAAAATGTGAATATTATAAACTAAGAGAGATCAGAAACAGTTATAATGTGGTAATAAAGATGTACCTTGGCGAACGGCATGCTCCACAAGCTAAGGATGAGTTTGTGAGCCTGGGCAACAAGACCATGTCCACTAACAAAGATATTTATGTCACTATGTTCACCACTTGCAAGGAACTGTTTAATTTTCTGCACACTCACTGGAGCCTTGAAAGGGACATAGTCAACTTGATGAGCTTGAGAGCCAGCAGTTGACACTTCATAGTTTTTACTAGACAGAGAGTTCATTATCCATAATAGTCAAACAGTTGAGCATTTCTTCACAACGTTTTACTAACGGTTTAACTTGAAATTGCAAGCTCAACTCCAGCAGTGAATCCAGTTGCCACTCTTCGATCTGAGTCAACACAACAACAAGAGCACCCTATAAATTAACAGTTTCCATCCTTCCTCAAATTCAATATAAAAGCAGTTAAAACAAATCAAAGCTTACCTGAGTAGAACCTGTATAGATATACTCAAGAAGCGAGTGGAGAACTGGGTAGGAGAATGACGGAAGCTCGATGCCAGTTCCATTCATCGAGATAAAAGCAAACTCTCCAGAAGCAGCTAAGATAATTTTGTGCGCTGGGACAACCTTTCTTTCAGTGCCAACAACAAATATAGCATCGGAGAAATCCCAGCTCTCAAGAAAGTCTGCAATTACCCTTTGCTCGCAGCCATCTTTTGGTTCTTCGTTTTTGGTATGACCTCCCTCCCCATGCCGCTCAGCATATGCATACTCAATTTGGCTCCAAAGGATGCTATTCTGAGGAGCTGATGGAAGCACACTTATATTTCGGTAGCCCACGTGCTTGTCCCAGCTTGATAATCCAATATACTGAACATTACGGTTGGGATCAGGGTCGAGCCACTGGAACAGGACATTGTTGTTTGGATGTCTGCCTTGTCCAATGCTTATCAAGCCATCATAGATGCTGATCCAGTAGCTCTGGAAAGACGATGAGCGGCATAGCCCAATGCCAGCTTCATCGACAACGGTCCTTCCGTCCACTTCAATCTTCAACCTTTTGTTCCTATGGCTGCCCAAGATAACAGTGTAATGACGAGTGCTGTCCATTTTGTAGTGGTAGTGTTGGCTCCCAAGTTGTTCGCGGAACACCAGGGTAACATCATTCTGGGCAGATGCCTCAAACGCAATGCACCCTCGCCCGGCCTCCACAAACCGGAACTCCTCGCCCCAAGCGCACTCAAAGGGGGCAACTGTTAGAGATCTGTTTTTGTCTTCTACTCTCATTGCACAAGTAGTTTAACTGAAAAGAGAACAACAATAGCACGTCATAAATGAGGAGCAATTGGATGCACAATACATACAGGAAATATGAGAGTTGTAGTAAGATAATAGCTAAGAAGTAAATAGGAAACATGACATTTAGAAATCATATCAGATAAGGAAGCGCATGAGACTTAAAAAATGAAATACACGTTACTGGTACTAGAAAAATATCTCATCAGAATCACACGAAATTTCTGGAAAAAAAAACAATCAACGATAGGAAGAAAAATATGGGTTGGAGAACCATTTCCTACACTGTTACTGCACCAGGGGTGGATCTAGGTGGAAAGTACCAAAGCACAAATCCTAATGAGAACAGTTTAACAGATTTAAAACTAAACTAAACACTAATTTACCACAAATGAACCAATAAACATAAGTGTGAGAGCCATTAATCGAAAATGTGAAGCTACAGGCACCTAACAAAGATGAGAGCATATATTACAAATATGTCGATCTGCAAAGTTGTTCTAAGTGGATCTAGAAACTGACGATGCAATTATCCATTTCCAACATCACTAGTACTGATAGACAGAGGCGCATCTAGATGGCGTGCACCCAGAAGTAGTGAAGGCCCCCCAAGCTAGTAGGATTTAACTAAGAGAGTCGCTGGATGGAAACAACTTAGCTCATACTTCATATTACATACTCAGAGGGGGCCAAAGACTGGGCGGAGAAAGCAGGAACGCGATGTCACGACGAGGAAGAAGGGGAACGGCGACGCGTGAGAGGCGGTGGGTGTTCGGAGCTCGTGGGGCGTGGGATTGAGGCGTTGAAGATGTGTGAGATTTGGCGACGGGGGTTGCCGGCGGGCGGTGGGGGTGGAAGAAGTCGCCGGCTGGATGGGAGAGCGGCGCTGGGATGGGGTCGGGTTCTAGGATTTGTTCTGTTTCCTATTTACTTATTAAATCAATATAGTTTGAGTAGAGACTTTTGCCTCCGAGCTCCAGTGCTCTCTCAAATTTAAAAAATTCGAAAATCATATCTATGAGTTTCAAAAAAATCTAAAACAAAATATGGGTGTAGCCAATAATATATCCCACAAACTTGCAAACTATCAATTTTAAATACTTTGTATTTTGAGCTACACAAAAATGACAAATTGCGGATCTAAATATGCCCATTTTCAAATCTCTAAGCTTTCCAGATTTTTGTTATTTTTGTGTAACCCATAATTTAAATTATTTCAAATTAAAAATTATACATTTATGGGATATAACATTGGGTTTTTCATAATTTTTTAAAACTCACAAATATAATTTTTGAATTTTTTTAAATGGAGAGATCACTGAAACTCGGGAGCAAAGAACACTTTCCGATATAGTTTGCACATTTATTTAACTAATTAACCATCCCTAAAAAATATTAACTAATTAACAGAGACCCCTACCACTTACGGGTCTAACCGCGTGGCGTATAACGTGTGAGTGTCAAAAGTTAAGAGAGGACAAGTTGTCTGTTGGATCTGACTAGGCGTTGTTAAGCCAAGTGAGTGCTAGTGACGTGTACCTATAGAGCAACACGATCTATTTTTTGGCAAAGCTTACTACTCCTCCGTTCCAAATTAATTGATTTGATTTTGTCCAAATATGGATGTATCTATACTTGTTTGATGTCTAGATATATCCATGTGTAACAAAATGTGTGTCAATTAAATCCGAACGGATGGAGTAAGAGTTAAGAATATCAATATTTCTATCTCTATCTTTATCCCTTTAAATATTGAGCTCTGTATGTAAAACATATTAAAAAATGATGGATCTGGACGAAGCCATAAAAGAAACCTTTCTAGGATGATAGTCACCAGGCCAATGTTTTGGAGGCAGAGCTACATGTAACTCTTTATTTTGAAAAATTTAAAAAATGATATTGTGAAATTTTATAGAATCTGAAAAAAATTCTTGAATGTAGATTATGTTGTCTTCTACCAACTCGAAAATGTCAGATTAAAATATGTTGTATTTTGAGTTGTACAAAAATGATAAAATCTGAATCTTAAAATAGTGAATAGCGCACAATTTAAACTCTTCAAAATCTTTCAGATTTTGTTATTTTTGCATAGTCCGGAATATGAATTATTTTGGATCTATTGTCTACGTCCGGGATTTTTTTTTGAAATTATTTGGAACTTCGAAATATGATTTACGGATTTTGATAAATATAGTACATCTATCTCGGCCTCCGTTTTGACTTTCCGTGATGGTCACCCTCTTCATAAATAGTTTGAGCTGTCAACTTGCAATGATGTGCTAGTGTTCCACTACTAACCTCCTTATCTCCCCAGAAATGAAGTAAGTCCAAACAATTTTGCTTCAAGAGTATGCAGCACTAATCTAATTCTGTTTCACTGCTAGTATTGTTGGCTCCATCTGAATGTGTAGGAAGATTGTGTACGAAAGTCTGTTTAGCTTCAATTCCTCAGCTCAGTTTCAACTTGGGCTGCTTCATGTGCGCAGCCAGAAATCTTGGTTCATTTCTCACGGCCATTCCAGTATAAGACAAGCAGTAAGCTTAATAATCACTCTACCGTACCCTCTTCCAAGTTTTGACATTTTTTCTGGTAACACTGCGAAAAGTTCCTATGACAACCGGTGTCTAGTGAGCAGCCATCTCGGCGACTAAATGCAACCGATAAGAAGTTCCATGTATCAGGTGGTTTTATTTGTGGCTCTGCGAAGATTTTTTAAATCAGCTTCACAGTGGGCAAGATCGTGAGCCACTCTATTGCAAAGTCTTGATAGAAAAACACTTCGGTTGCTTCTCTAAACGGAAGGCATTGGGCAAGAGCGTGTTCCGAACACTGCGTCTTGCAAGGTCAAAATCTCAATTCTCCAAAGCAGATTGGAGATTTAAAGCATCTGTTTCCAAAACTATCTTTGGCATACCATCCAACTATGAATTCTTCTAAAAAAATAGATTTAATACATCCGATTCCAGAATTATATTTCGTAACAGCCACTTCCTACATTTGCAAGGCCTTATCTCGCATTGCAGGCCTGCTCCTGCACAAAAAAAATCCCCAAAAAATGATGGAGCTTGGCAAGCCGCAAACCTTTCTAAGCACGAAGATGTTGCTTCACAAGTCTGGATTTGTACGCCTGTTTAGAAATACTTTGACCTATCAATTTGCAATGGTGTGCTAGTGTTCCACTAATACTACTTATATCCACTACTATTTTGTTTGGCTGCCAATATTGTTGGCTTCCATCTGATTGTTGATTTCTAAACCAGCAGGAAGATTATGTACGAAAGTCTGTTTAGCTTTATTACGAAAGCTCAGTTTCAGCTTGGGCAGTGTGCAGAAAAGATCTTGTTCATATTTGCATACCATCGAAATATGAATTCTCCAAAACAGATTTTGTTGTTTTCCAGTAATCGTCGAGCGAAGCGGAGGCTGAAATTAGTCCATCCCGTTTTCCCTTGCCAGGTACGCCTCGGGGGGGGGGGGGGGGGGGGGGGGGGGGGGAGGGTGAAGCCCCCGCAGTATGGATCGTTACCGACCTAGGCCATACATGTTATATGTACCTCCGTAAGCCGTCGCATGATATAAGACGAACAATTGTGAATCCCCATGGTTTGTAACCTCTACCGCAATAGTGAAATTTTGTTGTCTATCGTCCGTGGTTTTTTCTGTTCTAAAATCATGTGTGCCCTGTGTTGGATATTGTGGATGCCATTGGTGACGTTTTGTGTGAGTATAGAACTGTGAAGAAACTAGATACTGTGGCACAAGATACGGATTGCCATGTACAAGGTGTGCAACACAAAGGAATCCTCGAGCATCGCCGCAGCCATCGACACCAGGGTCAAAGAAGGCGTCGACATGATTTCCAACTCCCTCGGCAACGATGAGCACCACCCCTTATACGAGGATGTTCTAGCCATTGCCACATTTGGCGCCATCCGTAGTGGCGTTTTCATGGTTGTCACGGGCGGAAACCGCAGTTCAAGATTGTCAACCGTCACCAATGTAGCTCCTTGGATGACAACCGTCGGCGTAGCCACGGTGGAGCAGGTATTCCCAGGGGGCTTATCCTTGTGAATGACGCGGTGCTCGACGGGGAGTCGCTCTAACCAATGAAGGTCAACCACCTGAGAATGATCCTGCTCAGTGTTCAGCTCTTACCACCCCCCTGACCTGACGCCCAATATTTGTACCTAATGATGAACATATGGGTAATACTCATGAAAATATTTTGTACTACACATTTGACTCTACTAATCATGATGAAAATTGCACCTTGTTCTCATCTACCTTGTTGTTCTTGCCTTCGGGGTTGTTCCAACTAATGTTTTGACCATAGGCAAGTAAAAGTAAATATAATTATAATATTTTTTACTTATTTATGTTTTTATCACATTTTGGTCACACTTTTTATATTACCCTAAAAAGCACAATTTTTCTCAATATTTGTTATTGTGTTTTACGATATATAGTTGTAATACATATCTTTGAAAAGATATTTGAGTTGCGGAATAAAAAAATCCGTTCCGAGATATTGCTCCTAACAAGATACATAGCCACCTTAAATTTGAAGAAAAAAATTGCACACCTCCTTAATTTTTTTTTTACAAAAATGACTTATATAGTGGCAAGCAAGGTAGATAACTCCTCTAATTTATGGGAGGCAAGGTAGATAAGATACAATACTCCAACTTGGCTTCTTCAAAGACATACTCCTCCGTTCCAAATTTCAAGATGTTTTAGCCTTTCTGAAATCAGATGTATATAGACAGACGTATTTTAGTCTGTATGTTCACTTATTTTCTTTTGTATCTAGTCAACATTAGAATATCCAAAATCTTATATTATGGAACACATGGTGTATTATTGAAGTACAATATGATTTAAATACTTTGTATTGTATAAATCTAAGGTATATACACCGTCATTACATGCAACCAAAATTATGATGTTAAAAAATAGTTTAGATGATTTATACTACATTAATTATATATAATAATTACTTTCCTCCTCTATGTTAGAGGAGCCTGCTCCAGTGAACAGAACTTCCGTTTCCTCGGATTCCACCGGCTCTAATCCTACTCGACGATATTGTTACAACTGCGACTCACAAGGGGATAATATAAAAGGATCTTCGACGTGTGACTAGGAAAAATAGACTTACTTGCTTTCCTTTTTGTATTCCTAATTTTCTATGAATCGACAAACGAATCGGGATCTGTAGGAGCGACCTCAAGCACCTGATCACGATCGCTCGATCTAGATCGGGATCCGTCGCTTATTGTTGAGAATTTTTAACTATGATATATAAGATGTCAATCGAATGGTAAATTGAAAAATCTGTGTAATGCAAGACCTGTTCGCGGGACACAAACTTCCACTTGGTGTTGCGGGTGTCCTCCAATGAGACAATGGAGCATCGCCATCATAGCTCCTCCGGTCATTTGTGCCATGGATGGATGACAAGATAACACGAGCTTCTTGGCACACTCATATGGACGCTCCTTTTTTGCATGGTGGTAGCCTAACATCTAGAGATAGAGAGGGAAGACCGCAAGATGGCATATATGTAAGCAACGTAAGGATCATCGAGATCCTAGGGAGTGTATAGTAAGACAAACAAGCCACTGTGATAGGAGTTGGCAGTGACAGGTCCAATCACGCCATTTCCAAGAGTTAGATGTTGCGTCCCGAATACATGCCACTGATGCTGATTTCATACTGTAGTGAAATGGAACTTAAATGGAATTTGCAAATTTGTCAACTGGAATGTAATTGAAATTTACAAATTTTAAAACGACAATTTTCCTTCAGATTCTATAATATTTTACAAATTTGAATGAAATTTAAACAAAGCAATCGAAACCCTATATCTAACGGAAGTAGCAATTGAAGACGCTTCAATCCAGGCTGCCCCCCGCCGCCTTCTCAGTCGCCGTCCCACATGGACCTGGTGGACATGCAGAAGTATCGCGAGGGCTGCGCCGCACGCTGGCATCATGGTGGAGGTAGGCGACGGATCCACAGGCAGAGGCTGAAGTTCAGGGTACCACCAAGGAGGCTGACAAGATCCTTAATGGTGTGGCTGTTTTGCGTAGGCTACAGTGAGGCGTGAAACCTATGCTGCACGGTGCTGGTGGTGGACATTTCATCGAACGCCTTCAGCGCGACAGACGGAATCTGAAAGCCTAGCTGTTTGTGGTTTGTGGATTTGTGTCAATCTTAATTAGGGTTTTTTTAGGAAAAAGAAACCATGCCACGGGACGATTTTGGACCAGTTTCCACCCAAATTACATATTTATAGACCAGGGAATCACAGATCACAAGTTACTGGACCAAGATGCACCCACTACACAAGTTTGTGTATGTCCGGTGTAATGAGGTCTTTATTCACCTCATATTTACACGATGTGGTGTTGCCCAGGACGTTTATACGATCGGGGAAGAATTAGTACTACTAGCTCGTTGGTGGTTCGCCTGAGGCGACGGCGGCCGGGCATGACGCGTTTCTACATCTATTAAATATGGAATTATAGTCAGTCCATGAAATAGTTAAATGATAGACACGTGTTTTATTTCAAATAACTATAAATTCTTTTATTCTGTTGTAATCAATTAAATTTTGGTAGAGAGTTTTTTTTTCTTGTTTGGTATGTGTAGATCAAATCCAAATTCAGAAATGACCCCTTTCAGGAGTTTTATGTTACTTGCATCTTGCATGCATTGGATACACAATAGCATCCAAATGCGTGTTTTGTAGTTTATGCAAAGATCAAGGAAGCCGTTGGACACGAGTTCCCTGGAATAGTACCAAGAGGGCAAGTGCATAGAGAAGCACCCCTCACCTAGGCCATGCCAAAATGAGAACTCTACATGGCTAGCTAGACTTGAACCATACCCTCTTAAAAGTCGACTAGGCCACATCTACTCTCTGCTGATATTTACGCACACAGACCAGCCGATGTACAAGTCTACCCTCAGCAACATCTAGACCAGACATCTTTAGAGCGCGTAAGCGAGCATGATATCTAAATGAAATTATGCATGCAACCTAATGCCTTTCAAGTGTTTGTTCAACCTGATACCTCACATACCCATATGTCCAAAAGGCGATGTAAAAGTAAATTAGCACACATTGGATAAGTGGTACACTTGTATTTCGTCATAGTGTGCAAATAGGGTTGTCCCAAATATTTTTCGACACAGGGCGACTTGTATTAATATAATTAATATTAAACTTTTATACTTATTATATGATTTTACATTATTTATGAGTATAATATTGTATTCCTTATTTTGGCATAATTAACCACACAAGTAAATTGCTAAATATTAGTTGTAGAAAATGTTTTATATATTCGTAATTCATATGGACGAAATACATTTATATTGTCCTAGATTTAAACTATATTTGTAGCATAATTTTTTGATCAATTAATTTTCAATAACTACATAAACTATATAGAGTATATATACATATTTATAGTAGAGATATCTAAAGCATATATTCTACAAAATATTTTAACAGAGAATTTTAGTGTATGATTACGTAAGCATATTTATAGAAACGTCAAGAGCATACATTGAACATTAATATGTTTATGTACTCATTTTCTGTCATCAAATATGTCTTGTATGTTAGATTGTGTTCATTTGTGAGTTTATAACATGTGTTATGTACTTGGTACTCAAATAACATCTCTAGTGGTAATCACGATGCATAAAAATTTAAATAAATTCTACACCTTTCACGTAAATACTATATGACCATTTGATATTGGCCGCATGCAATCTTCTCGTGCAATATGTTCTCCGACTTTGGTGTGAGGCCGTATGTTCTTGGAGGGTGGTGATTGGGCTCGTCCGGTTGTACCGGTTTTCGCTTGGTTTTTCATTAATCAGCCGAACAACTCCTCCTTAATAAATAGAAAAGTTAAAAAAAATCTAGTTAAAAAATTTACGAATAAAAAATCATCGGTGCATCAGTGCCACGCCGGAAAGGCTCCTAGACCGAGTTAACCTGAAATTATTTATCGCTACCTAAATAAACACGTGTTAGAGAAGATGACATGTCTAGAAAAGTATTCAATGTGTTTATCTGTTGGGGGCTTTTCTTAGTTCCATTGCTCCAATTTTGTAGCTTTGCATTTCTTCTCACGATATCATGTTCCTTGTTCACAAGCCCAACAAGATGTATTTTCATAGACGAACTCATTGTTCTTACTTATTTTCATAAAGTGTGGAAGGGATCAGGATACGTAATGATCCTATGAGATCATGTGTAACTGTGGCGGAGCTAGGGACCAGTACCTCCCCCCCCCCCCCCCCCCCCCCCTCCTCCCCCCTCTATGCCATTGTACACCACGTACAAATTATTACTTAAGCCTAATTTAAAAATGATTTGTAGGGTGCCTTGACAGCCACTATGCGATTGTACAACAAGTAAAAATTATATACTTAAGCCTAATTTAAAGATGATTTGTAGGGGAAATTAGCTTTGTTGGCCCCCCCTATTTGAGATTTGGCATGTTTGGTTCCCTCCAATATCCAATCCTGCCTCCTCCCATGGTGTGTAATTACTAATTTCCCCTCGAGTTAGACACACCATCGAACAAGTGACAACGCCAATCTCAACGGTTGCATGTGTATGGCCATGCACTATCGATCCCAATTCCCAAGGAGTATGTAGCCACACCATCCATCCCAATGTGCATGTAGCCGTTTCGACCAATCAGCCATTCGAGGATTTCTCACGTTGCAACAACGAGAGGAGGTTCAGGCTCACAGGTCATGGCTAGAGGCGTCTTTAGTTGGCGTAGCGTCAGAACAGCTTAAACATGAGGAGATCGGGTCAATTGATCGATCGATTTAGCTGTTAGCTGGGCCGCAACCGTATCCTCTTATCATTAAATATGCGTCAAACCTAGAACGGGTGTAACTGTGTAAGTGAAAATAGAGGAGTACTTATGTCACTGGTAGAAAAAGGGCCTGTGGTCCCGGTTCGGCTGGGCCATCAGTCTCTGCTTTGGTAAGAGCGTAGCTGCTTAAGTATTGACGCCCTCTATCCGTCTGCTTGTTGTATGGGTCTTTTATACGTTGCTGGTCCTCCCGTGCTTCTGGTGTATCTTTTGTCTTCCCATACACGTCCAGAAAGCCTAGCAGGTTCACGCAAAGATTTTTCGTCACATGCATCACGTCGATTGAAAACCGGACCTCTAGGACTTTCCAATAGGGTAGCTCCCAAAAATATAGATTTCTTCTTCCATATGGGTACGTGGTTGTCAGCGTCATTCGGAACAGATAGACTGCCAGGATCCTTTCCAAAGATTACTTCTAAATCCTTGACCATGTTATATATAACATCACCATCAGGGAGGTTAGGCTTCTTCCGGCGATCTGCCTCACCGTTGAAATGCTTGTCTTTCTTTCTTACGGCATGACTGTTCGGAAGAAATCGACGATGCCCCAGGTACACGTTCTTGTTTCCCAAATATATACTTTCAGTCTTATCTAAACAGTGCGTGCATGCATTGTATCCCTTGTTTGACTGTCCTGAAATGTTACTAAGAGCAGGCCAATCATTGATGGTTACGAATAACAACGCTCGTAGGTCAAATTCCTATTATTTGTGCTCATCCCACACACGTACACCTGGTTCGGACCACAACTACAAAAGTTCATCAACTAATGGACTTAGGTACACATCAATGTCGTTGCCGGGTTGCTTCGGGCCTTGGATGAGCACTGGCATCATAATGAACTTCCGCTTCATGCACAAGCAAGGAGGAAGGTTGTAGATACATAGAGTCACGGGCCAAGTGCTATGACTGGAGCTCTGCTCCCCAAAAGGATTAAAACCATCTGTACTTAGACCAAATCTTAAGTTCCTTGCGTCATCTGAAAATGTCGGGAACTCTCTGTCGATTTTTCTTCACTGGGACCCATCGGCGGGGTGTCTCAACTTCCCGTCTTTCTTACGCTCTTCTTTGTGCCATCGCAACAACCTGACATGCTCTTTGTTTCTGAACAGACGTTTCAACCGTGGTATTATAGGAGCATACCACATCACCTTAGCAGGAACCCTCTTCCCGGGGGGCTCGTCATCGCACTCAACATCACCAGGGTCATCTTGTCTGATCTTGTACCGCAGTGCATTGCATACCGGACATTTATCCATATTCTCGTACTCCTCACCACGGTACAGGATGCAGTCATTAATGCATGCATGTATCTTCTGCACATCTAATCCTAGAGGGCAGATAGCCTTCTTTGCTTCGTATGTAGTCTCGGGCAATTCGTTATCCTTTGGAAGCTTCGGCTTCATTATTTTCAGTAACTTCTCAAATCCCTTGTCAGAACAACCAGTCTCTGCCTTCCATTTCAGCAGTTCCAGTGTGGTACCGAGCTTTGTGCTGCCATCTTCGCAATTTGGGTACATCAACTTTTTGTGATCCTCTAGCATGGCCTCCAACTTTAGCTTCTCCTTTTCTGTATCGCATTCTCGCTTTGCATCAGAAATGACCCCACCAAGACCATCAGCGGGCTCATCTGATGACCGATGTTCACCTCCTTCTTATTCAACGTCTTCCATTACAGTATTACCGCATTCCTCAGGGAACATAGGATAGTTGTCATCATCCTCCTCTTCTTCATTGTCTTCCATCCTAACCCCTCTTTCTCCGTGCTTGGTCCAACAATTATAGCTGGGCATGAAACCTCTCCGAAGCACGTGGTCTTGAATGGTTTTCGGGTTAGAGTACTCCCTGACGTTCCGACACTTCTCACATGGACAAGGCATAAAATTATCCACTTTGTTTGCCTCAGCCACTTCGAGAAATTTATGCAGGCCTGTAATAAACTCGGAACTGCGTCGTTCGCCGTACATCCATCACATCCGTGCATCCATCTGCATCATATAATTAAGTTTATCAAATACCTTTACAATAACATCTTGAATAGTGAAATGACCACCGTACATCGACACGTGCAATATTTCTGTATCAATTGCAGATGAAAAGGATAAAGTTGCTAACCTCGGCCGAGGATATCATCTTGTGTGAACTTAAGTGTGGCTCGGTCATTTCATCGAACACATCTTGTGCGTGGCAAAGGAAAAAAAAAACTAGCACCCACTTCACACCAATCCAACCAGGAAAAAAAACAGAGGAGAGAAGAGAGGGGGTGGGTTATTTATAGACAGGGGAGGGGTATTGGTCCCGGTTCGTGCCACGAACCGGGACCAAAGCTCCACGGCACGCCACGTGTCCGGCACTGGAGCATTGGTCCCGGTTCGTGGCACGAACCGGGACCAATGTCCCCAACCGAACCGGGACCAATGGTCCACGGGGCCCTGGCATCTCGAACCGGGACCAGTGCCAGGCATTGGTCCCGGTTTTTCTATGAACCGGGATTAATGGCTGGTTTGGCTCTGGACGAAAGGTGGTTTTTCTACTAGTGTGTAGCGTTGTGCTGCTTGTATCTTTGTTATCCCTCTTTAATTTGATTAGATTTTTTTTGTAGAGTTATTTGATAAGATAGAATATTACACATTTCTGTGTGTTCCAACACTATAATGGGGTTGCTTACAGCCATGTGCCCATGTACTATCTCGCCACGAGAAAATGACAAAAAACCAACACATTTACGCACGAGTTGTCACATAACCACCAACTTTGCCTTTTTTGACACACTAGTAAACGGGCATGTGCAACACACGTCTCATAATTTAATATAAACACGTATTTTGACTCCTATATTTCTCATTGGGTGCTTTTACCATATCAGTAATATAGATTTCATGGTACAAGCAATGTAACCATCAGCGTAAATGTCACTAAAAAATCTCCCGTGAGACACAATATCTCGCATGAAGTATATTTATTCATATATAAAATTATAAATATGTTTAATGTTATTTAATTTACAGAAACATTCAAAATCATCAAATAATATGACATTACTTTTTCAGAACTCTTGTGGTACACTGCACACGCATATGCGCGGCTAGATTTATAGATATTGACATGTTTTTATATTTATGTGTTTAGACATATTTATTAGATTAGTTTTATTTCGCAAATAAGAATTGAATTTTAAGAGAAAAACGGTAGCCTAAATGAACCATCTGAATATTTATCTTTATATGTTCTATTAAGATTATCTCCCTAGATCTTTTTCTCTTATTACATGCGTGTAGTATACTTCTCTTTCCGCAAGCCGTATGAGAATATTTGATTTTAAAGGATTGGAAATCATAAAGCCATGCGTTGCAAACTTGCAACGGGAAAGCCATAATCTATGTCACAGAGGCACGATTTATAGATATTTACATGTTTTATATTTATGTGTTTAGACATATTTATTAGATTATTTTTATTTCGCAAATAAGAGTTAAATTTTAAGAGAAAATTGGTAGCCTAAATGAACCATCTGAATATTAATCTTTATATCTGCTATTCAGATATATCCCTACATCTTTTTCTCTTATTATGTGCGTGTAGTATACTTCTCTTTCCGCAGTCCGTATGAGAATATTTGTTTTTAAAGGTTTGGAAATCATAAAGCCATGTGTTACAAAGGGAAAGACAGAATCTGTGTGACAGAGGCACGCAAGGCTTAGTAAAGTTTTTCTCACCCCACATGTGAAAACAATGCACGAGCAGAGAAAGACATGGCCACATAATATCTCAATATTACTCTCCAACCCATCGTAGATTCTAAGATTCGTTTTGCACACAAAAGAAATATAATCTGACATGTAATATTACTTTGTAATGTAATCAGCATTGCTGTGTTCATCAAAGAAAAGAATCTGAACACACAAAAGTCAAACTTAAGTTCATTGCAATATGGTGCAAATTGTAGCAATGGTTAACTTTTTATTCTCCTATTGTATTTCTTCTGTCCTTCTGATATAATTGTCCGCGCTAGTGCTACGGAAAACTAAAAAATACATGTACTATTGTGCACATTGTAGAATGAACTAATTTTATATTAGTCCAGAAATAATGAGGCAAACCTTTGCATGCGTAAAAAAAAAGATAAATATCTTACAAAAAAGGAAACTTAAGCAGATGGTGCAAGCTGTAGCAATAGTCTAATTTCAGATTTGTCTATGAGGGACTACTTGTTATAATAGTCTAATTTTGGATGTCCAAGAGAGACTATATAGAAGACCAATTTCACAAACTGGAAAAAAAGGAAGGTAGCTCAGAATCCTCAGATATGTGGTACGAAGTATCTGTCAGGATTCAGACTAATATGCGCTGCTAGCAAAGCAATCGCATTTCACATGTAAGCTAGCTAAGCACCAGCGTTGCTCACTCAAGCATCCTGACGTAACCAGCGACAGATGGATGATCAACGTTGACCTGCCAATCAAACCTCCCAGGCATTAGAAGTGCTCCTGTTCTTCGCGGCGAGCATTATGACAGTTCTGTTTCCGCTGGCTGATGATCTGCTCCAGCGAACAGCCCCCTGGACGTGGCTCTGGAGAACAACGACACCCAGCTGCCCTCCCTGCGATGCTGTGGGCGAGCACTCGAGCAGCGTCTTCCCCGTCCTGGACGAACCGACGAGCAATCTATCGCAACGGGCCGCCGTCGGGATGTCGACGAACGCAGAGGAGGTTTTGGGCACAACTAGTGGAATTTTGCGCGTCGTCACGACGCGCCTTTGTTATTTGTTAAATTTTTATTGGCGATATGTTGTTGTAATATGTTTTGAACAATGCTTTATTAAAGTATTGCAGATGTCCAAAGCGTATTAAAGGAATGGTTTAGAATTGAGAAGATTAAGTAACAGAATCACTTAGATGGGAAAAAACTTATTATTTTCTCTGCATGTTCATATTAAAATGTGCATTATTGTAAACAAACATCATTCGTTGAATTAATTTAATTCCATAAATTGGAATGGTCAGGTATCTTTGTAATTTGCCGTAAATATCGAAATATTTAATTTAACTCCATAGTCTGAGAAAATGCATTGTAAGGGAATTTGTTAAATTCAATCCATAATTAGAGGAAATGGATTTTTATTTTTTGCAAGCATTTAGTGAATGAAGCATTTTTGAATTTTATGTGCATAATTAGAGTGTTTTTCAGCTAAATTATCTCTGAATTGTAAACAACTTGGGAAGATATAATAAGTTCGTTTTTGCCTTCTAAATTTAGTTGAACTCCATAATCAAATGGATTACATTATTTGGACATTTATTAAATTCAGTTCATAATTTGAGGGAATTAATTTGGATTTTCTCCAAATATTCGTCGAATTGAAATCTTGAAATATGTGCATTATGCCATAAGTAGTGCAAGTAATGGTTGGTAATTTTTTTTCCGGCTGCGTAGTATAATCAGAGGAAATGTATTTTGTGAGCATTTATTAAATTTTAATCCATAATTAGATGAAGTGCACCTACAATGTATACAAATTGGAATGGTCAGGTATCTTTGTAATTTGCCGTAAATATCGAAATATTTAATTTAACTCCATAGTCTGAGGAAATGCATTGTAAGGGAATTCGTTAAAATCAATCCATAATTAGAGAAAATGGACTTTTATTTTATGCAAACATTTAGTGAATGAAGCATTTTTAAATTTTATGTGCATAATTAGAGAGATTTTAGCTAAATTATCTCTGAATATTAAACAACTTGGGAAGATATAATTAGTTCGTATTTTGCCTTGAAAATTTGGGTGAACTCCATATTCAAATGGAATACATTATGTGGACATTTATTAAATTGAATTCATAATTTGAGGGAATTAAGTTGGATTTTCTCCAATTATTCGGCGAATTGAAATCTTGAAATATGTTTTCATTATGCCATAAGTAGTGCAAGTAATGGTTGGTACTTTTTGTTTTTGTCGATTGCGTAGTATAATCAAAGGAATTTTATTTTGTCAGCATTTATTAAATTTTAATCCATAATTAGATGAAGTGCACCTACAATGTATACAAATATTAGGCAATGCACTTACAATGAAATTTAAATTTGGTAACGTGCATATTTAAAATTCGTGTAGGTTTGAGAAGTACTGATTTGAAAGAAGTTTGTGTAATGATGAAATCCGTTGGAATTTACTGAAATTCCTTGGAGTTAATTTGACTCTATAATTGGAGGAAATACATTTTATGAGCATTATTAAATTCAATTTAAGTTCAATTCATAATTAGAGGAAATTATTTTGTTTTTTTTCCGAAAAGTCATGTAATAAAGTATTTTTAAAATTTAGCTATATAGTTAGAGAAAGTTAAGTTTTGTTATATTTAAAATATGTTAAATAGTTTGAGGTGATGAAATATGGTTCCATGTTGTTATAAATTTTTTATTTTGCAGCATAATCGAAGGGAATATATTATTGTGACCATTTTTTAAGTTTATTCTATAATAAGGGGAAATTGAATTCGTATTGCCTACAAATATTCACGGAATTGAAATATAAATATGTTTGCATTATGTCGTAAATAGGCTGCATTTATTTTTGCGGTCATTTCGATATTTCTTTCATATTTTACTGATGGGTAGATTTCAAGGTGTTGATTTTGCAGTAGTAATCATTTTGTGGGAATTTTTAAGACGAACTGAGCCCACCTGTCGTGGTGAGAGTTCAGTTATATTATATATAAATGGTAACCTATTTGGATTCGATAATACATTTGTATTTTGACTTAAATACTTAATTTGACTGTATAATCGGAGGGAATATATTTTATGAGCATTTATTTAATTCACTTCAAAATTAATTCAACACGACAGGTGTTTCGCAGTATTTACATTTGTGGTACTATTATTTTGATATTTGAAAGCCCATGATTTAAATGAGTCATTGTATTTAAATAGTTTACCAACCTCTTTTTGAATAAGATGTGTTGTGCCAAATTGTTTTATTGGATTCATCACATTGAATGACATTGCTGTTTTTTTTTATGAATTTTATCTGACTTCGAAAGAAAGTAATGGAATCCATATTTTATGGAAATTTTAAAGTGTGTAATAATTTGGGAGGTCACAAAGTATTTGAAATAGCTGTTCCATTTTTTTTTCCGGAATTTAAATAATTTAGAAAAGTTCACAAAGTATTTGAAATGGCTTTTTTCATTTTCACTTTTTTTTGAAATTGGTTCGTATTGATTTGGAGTTGTATTTGGAAAATTACAAAAGTTTTTGAAAATAGAAAAACAAAACAAAAAGGTGATTTTTTTTATTTCGTAGCTAGAGAAGATGCATTTTGCTTATTTCCAAATATCTAGGAAGTCGAAATGTTCAATAGTTGTTGATTTAATAGTTTTAATCATTTTTTGGAATTTTGTGAAATACAGTGGGCCCACCTGTCAGAATTTTGGCAATTTCTGTTGTTCTCAGAAAGATTAAACTTCTGACAGTGGGCCCATCATGTCAGTGACATGGAGACGGTCGGCGGCGCGGCCACGGCGAGGCTCGCCGGAGGAGGCTGAATGGGCTGCCGCGGGTGTGTGCGTTGCACGCGCACGGGCACGGGATACCGAAAGGCAGCGGCGCCGCGAGCAAATGGTTGCCGGAACAGTGGCTCGAGCACGGCGGAGCGCCGCGGCCGGAGTTGGAAAAGAAGCATTCGATTCCGGCGATTCCTGCTGTTCCAGCAAGCGGCAGTGGACGGAGAGGAAGAGGGAAGCTGGGCGGAGCTGCTGACATCTTCAATTTCTCACGGGGAGGCCGGAGACGGCAGCATCGCGCGCGGCCGGAAGCGGGGAAGAGCAACTCGATTCCGGGCTACTGGGACCACCCCAGCAAGCGCAGTTCGACGGGGAGGTAGAGGAGAGTGAGGCGAAGGTCGTGGTGTTGTCGAAATCACCGGGAACGGAGCAGAACGGCGGCGCGGGGTGTCGGCGGCGCCGGCGATTTCGGCGTCGCGCGGAGAAGAGAGAGGGAGGGGGCGTTCTGGATGTTTTTCCAGAAAAGACCTTTGGGTTTGTTGTAATGTCATGTAGGTCCTTCTCCTCGTGGAACTGTGGACTGCGGAGCAAGCGATGGATTTGTGAGGGTTTTTTTTAGAAAAACATCACGGAGATGCTGTGCAAGCCATTGGATCGAGATTATACAGTGATGAACAGTACCCCGAGCGCTGAGAGCTCGCTAAATCGCTCAGCTTTCATATATAGTAGTATGACAGCTCTACTATTGATAGTGCAAAATCCGAAACAACAAAAGCGACATTGTACCTAGGGGGCTCTAATTTACACATGTTCACCCCTTTTGTCAAGTACCACATGAAAGGAAACCCCCACATGTAGTGGTCCAGACTCACTTTCTTCATGCATTTCCTTTTTATTGCTCTACACCCCATATGCAATGGTCCTTTAATTCCGTTTCTCTTACTTTGTCCACACGTTGGCCCCACAAAACACCCATTTTCTCCCCGCTCGTTTGCTAATTACCCGATGAGAAGTTTGGATCCCCCACAAAATGCATCATTCCTAGCCATAAATTCCCACTTAGAATGTTAAAGTCAAATTGATACTCAAATTTCAGATAATCCCGCTCAACTTCTCCAACTAGCTAGTAAGAAAGTTACAAGTGCCTACAGGACCATGCAGTTTCACTAGATTACAATGCTACTTACATCTAAAGTCACACTGGATTTGAACTATCAAAGACTAGATGAGGTGGTTTCTTAAATTTTCTAGATCTAGAAAGAGGTAAATAGACCATACAAATCTTTCTGCCACGATATTCATTGCTTGAGTTGTTCAAGCATAAATAATGAGCTATGTTTTGGTCGGTTGAACCGTATCATATTTTTCTTAACAATTTGCTAGTTTTTCCCCAGTACACTACACCAATGGATTAGATGGTACGTGGCACAAAACAATGTTGTTTCTATTTTTGTTACTTTTTCCGTGGAATCCAAATATATACTATAAAGTATAGAAGAGGAGATCTTAGATTGGACGAACGACAAAAGTAGATTGAACCCTTACTTCTCGGTCTAGTCGTCGTACAAGGCAGCGGCAACGACGGAAGTTCCCCTGTCCCTAGAAAGAAATGGAGGAACAGGTAGAGAAGGGACAAAAAGGAGGAAGCATGCTTGTTAATGGTTCAATCGGAAAAACCTAGACCCAATTGAAAATGGGGAAAGCACCATAAGGCAGCACATGTTGATCCAGGAGACACCCGTGCCACGCCCGAGGAAGGATAAAGCGACACTTTCCAACCACAGAGCGCGCAGAGCAGACCTTCGATGAGGAATAGTTTTTTAAAATATTTTTTTAACATTTATTTGATAATTAGCACACGATTTGAATTAATTTGAGGTCTACGCGTTGTCCTTACGCGTAAAGCCGAAACCTTTGTTTCAGCTGTGCTAGTACCGAAAGTTTCTAATCTGCATGCATCCAACATATGGCCTCACAATTTCGTCACTAGCATTGACGAAACTTGCTTTCCTAAGTGGAAATAACGAAACCTACATCTACAGTGTTCACCCTAGCGTACAACTTTACTTTCCTTTTATTTATTTTATTAAAACCAAACTCTCTCAACCCTGTCATGATTTGAAATAAAATACATATGAAATATATGTGCGTTGATGAGTAAGTTCCATTCCCGTGATAGGTTTCGAGTTTCGTCGACTCTAACTTCTTAATTTTTGATCGAAATTCACACAATTGTTTGATGAATTCGCTTCGCTCGGTGTCTATGTCACAGTCAATGGCCAATATTTTGCTTTCTACTTCTTGTCTCTGCTTTCTGTCTTGCAAGCCATGTATGTGTCATGGAAGCACATCTGGGTGCATATGCTTATTTTTCTGTCCTAGATGTCTTTTTTGGTCACTCGCCATATCGTTTCTCACTTTGAAGCCATCAAAATTTGCCCATTTGAAAATAATCTTGTGCCCAAAAAGTTTTACCTCTGATTAAAGTGGCATCAGCAATATGCTTTGATGGTGAGTTCGACGTAGATTGTTGAGAGGGCAAGCAGAGTTGAGGAGGCTGAGAACGTAAATTGTACTTGAATTTCCGGTGATCTTTGAAATTTAAGCCTAACAACAAGGGTATTCTTAAAGAGTTTCTAGAGTAGGGGGGCCATGGCCCCCTATCCCCAAATCACTAGCCACATTGGTGTTGTTGGATAGACGTTGCCATGCTCATAAGTCCGATTTTCCAATTGATCGGATAACTTAGTTCAAGGTTTGCACCCTGTACGTGGCTAGTGACCGGACATTTCTTCGGTTTGCATGCAGATTGAAAACTTTTGGCACCAGCACAAGCGAAACAAGGGTTTCGGCTTTACCCGTGACGACAGCGCGTTAGATCTCAAATTAATTCAAATATTGTGCTAGTTATCAAATAAATGTTAAAAAAAAAATTGTTTAAAAAAAACTTCGATGAGGTCGTCTGTTTCTAGTGATTTCGTTAAATCAAACACCTCTCCAGAGTCAAGCCCACACGCAACACAAAACGGAGAATTGGTGCTTGTAACTAAATAGTCATCCATCGAGCCTGTCCAAAGCGGGCTTGTATCAAACAGGTCAGAGAATTGGTGCATGCAACTAGACACACGCACATAACCCGGCCCGTCACCCTGTAGGTGGCTAACTTGTTATGCTTAAAGTTGTACTATCCGCCCATCACCCCGTGGCCCTTTCAGAGCCTTCCTCATCGCAGGTTAACTTTCTTTGTCTTTGGACAACAATAGAGACAACCACATGCTAACCACGCATAATAGTATGCCAACAATCGTTTTCATGTTTTAGGTGATCGACCACTACGGTACAAAGAACTACTGTATAAATAAGTATTAGTTGAATTCGGCGCGGTGACACGCCGCGACCTTTAAGAGAAATTTTATGTATGAAATGTTTTGGTATAATGACATAATAAATGTTGCAAACAGGGTTGTGGAGACTGTGATTTTCGTGTTGCATTTTACTGTTAATATTAGCTACACTTTGCATGCTTCGACGTAACAATATGTACGCGCTGTAATATAGGTGCATAATTACACAAAGAATACATTAGATAGCAGGGTGTTTGTCCATGCAGAAACAGATATATTTGGGTAATATAGTTAAACAGTTGCATGTATTCTATTTACAAAACGTTGAAAAGCAGGAACATGCTGCTGATTCGATTGACATAGTGGCTTGATGATTGTCGAAGAGGTAGCGTCTTGATCAATATGGTAGACGTGTCGTCATCACAGAAACTACGATGCAATTTGTTTTTTTTTTTGCACAGCCTAAAATACACCGAATTTGAAGATTAGAGAGAAATATGCATATGTCCATCAAAATAAGAAGGTTAAAACATGAAAATTGTTTGGAAGGGTGATATCCATCTACTCGTGAAAGAAAAATTCAAACGGATGACTGGGTGCAAACGAATTTGACAAAATTGGTCAAATGTTTTTGCGAATCTGGATCCAAAATTAAGAAGTTAGACTCGACCAAACTCGAAACCGATCACGAGAATTGAACCTACTCATCGACCCGCATATATTTCATGTATATTTTATCATGAAAAGGAGGACCGTCGGATCTAGATCGGACGGCGCGGAGGCGGCCGCGCACACTGTAGAGTATGGTGTTGAAAAAATAAAAAATAAATATCGTGTCAGAAGAAAAAAAAACACTGTAGAGCACGGTTCATAGGAACAGTGCCTCGTGCGCTGAGAGACCGAGAGAAATTTTATGTATGAAATGTTTTGTTATAATGACATAATAAATGTTGCAAACAGAGTTATGGAGACTGTGATTTTCGTGTTGCATTTTACTGTTAATATTAGCTACACTTTGCATGATTCGACGTAACAATATGTACGCGCTGTAATATAGGTGCATAATTACACAAAGAATACATTAGATAGCAGGGTGTTTGTCCATGCAGAAACAGATATATTTGGGTAATATAGTTAAACAGTTGCATGTATTCTATTTACAAAACGTTGAAAAGCAGGAACATGCCGCTGATTCGATTGACATAGTGGCTTGATGATTGTCGAAGAGGTAGCGCCTTGATCGTCATCACAGAAACTACGATGTAATTTGTTTTTTTTTTTTTGCACAGCCTAAAATAAAACGAATTTGAAGATTACAGAGAAATATGTATATGTCCGTCATAGGAACAGTACTCTACAGTGTCTCGTGCGCTGAGAGGCCGAGGAAATTTTATATATAGTAGTATGAGAAGAACAATAGACAATAAGTGCGTAATCTGACTCCACCGCGAGCAAATTTGGTAGGATTCAAGTACGGACGTCTCGGTTCACTATTGACCTTTTTGTACTGTGATCGCATGCCAACGCAACGAGTCGACGACCAATAGGTCCCGATTCAGTCAACACGATAGATTGCTCTATGATGTGTCGTCCCCGCCAAACAAAAAAACTACTCTGATGTAAATGTCGTACTCCTTCTACTCGTTGTTACTCCCTCTGCTCCACATTGTAAGATGTTTTAGCATTTATCTATATTTACATGTACACAAATGTATCTAGACACATTTCATGTGTATGTTCATCTATTTTAGTACGCATCTAGACAAAATGTGTAACACCTAAAACATCTTATATTTAGAAACGGAGGGAGTATAAGTGTATAAACACCTTTCCCAAGCTCAGGGTTACCGTGCTAATGGAACGGGACGGTGTGTTGGCGGCTGTCTATTAAAGATTTCCATGTCATCTCTTCGTCGGTTTGGTTGTCTGTAAAAATCCAAAAGCAGATATTCACATGCGGCGGCGAGAACAAGGAACAGAGAAACCGTTTGTGTGAGAGCAAAGGTCATCGCTAGGCAGCGCTTTTTACGGGAATAGATCGTTTGTATTTGTATGGTCGGGCTGACGGTGTTTCTTATTCTCTTTCTTCCATGTCGACAAATACTTACGTGGCATATTTACCCACGGCTGAGTTTATGCTATTGTACTTCCCCTAACACTAGGGCCGTCTTAGGCCCAGTGCCAGAGGTGCAACGGCCTGTGGCCTGGATAAATTTGGAGCCCATAACTCGTACAAATGCACATGTAAGGAAGAGTGGAAAAAAGAGTCTCGTGTAACTTGGGGCCTATTGATTGCTCTGCCTAACAAGGTCTATTCCGTTCTCCCTATCGATTGTGTCTGGAGCAGTGATCTATTGTCTGCACAACGATGGGCCACACGGAAGATTTTACTACGGTTGAATTGATGGGATAGAGACGATGCATGCAAATCTCGATGTGAATGTAGGTATGGGGTTTCGAGAATGGGTGAGCTCGGGTACCAAATCGGCCCTCCCTTCATATCATCAACTTATAATTGTACCACTGTGAATTGTCAGACATATTTGATTACGAGAAATATGATCATGTCAACTATTCAATTTATATTCCAGAAGTTTCTATATATTTGCTTTCATAACTTTACACTACACACTTATATTAAGATATTTGTTAGGCAGCATGCTTTGGAATATGTACTGATATATTTAATGTATTAGAAGCAGAATAGAACATTCACACAATAATAAACATGCATGCTATATAATTGATCAATAAGAAAAACGAGACATGTGTTTTCCCTTTTCTGTTTCACATTTAATATGGTTTTGTATCTCGTTAAGGGCAATATTTCACCAAGGAAAAAAAAACTTTTGTGCGCAATTCAGATATAGTTTAAATGATGTACATTGCAACTATATAGCGGAAAAAATTGAGAAACATATTATATGGTTAACAATGCTAACTACGTTGTATAGATCATATTTTGTAAAACCACAATATGTTAAATACATAAATAAGTATGAAAGTTTAGTATAATTATATTTAATTGAACTCACCACCAGTCCAAAATTTAGTTGGAACAACCCTGTGTATGTGATATTAGAATTTAGAAGAAGGTAGACATTTTTTGTTTTCTAGGTTGAACGACACTGTCATCCTAAGGTGTTAGGGCATGTGTTAATGTTTGTTTTATTTTGAGAATATAGAAGGCTCAGATTCGTGGGTGTATAACCCACTGTGGAAAAAGCATGCCTATGTTTCCTTGGTGCCGCCATATGTTGGCTTATTGTATAGTGTACGATGTTGTTTCATGCAAGGAGCCGATAATATTGATCAACATCCCAAGGTTAGGTGTAGCACAAATACAATATCCGTCATCATCATCTTTAAAAGTTAAGCTCCTTAAAGCAAAAGGAATATCACACACATAAAACCTTGAGCTATCATTTTTGTCCGAAAGAATTTATCTTTTTTATATCTCTTATAACAAAATCCAAGTCTTCTCTGTAAAATGAGTATGTGTCGAAATAAAATGGAACAAAATCAACAAAATGGAAAAAATGTATGATGTACACTTTGAAACTTCTCCAAGCTCCTTTACAAGATCATTAACTAGACAATAGTCAAAAGTTGGAACACGTCCATTGTTCAACAATATTGCATATATATCCCATCAAGAGCATGTGAGATGGCACAAACATATTCTAGTTGGCATTCGATCAAAGATTTCCATCCTGAATAAATACAATCTTTGATTTAGCTGCACATGGGATGTTTCCCCATTTTATTTAACATGATATAAGCACATGGTATCGACAACGTGTAATGAAAAACATGTAATAGAGTAGGACATACATGTTGTTGACAAAAGTTTGTCTTTCATTCTAAATCCGTCAAGCGTGTATTATATGATTTAGAAAAAAAGGTAGCCTTAAGCTTATCATTATGCTCTCATCATAAGAAATAACTACTGAAATCCAACACAAATAAATGGATTTACTTTTGAAAATTCTGACTAGTTCCACCGGAAAGGATACATGCAATTCCAAATTCCGATGGCCAAGTCATAGGGATCAAGAATGAAAGCGTCCATACGAGAACATACATACTACTTTGTATAGTGTGTGACCAACCGGAAATCCATAACGGGTAGTAGGTGCAGATGCACCCACTGCCAAAAACATAAATTTGAAAATGTCAAAAATTCAAAATAATTTCGGACATGCTTCAAGACATTTTATGTTGGCACAAAAAGTTACGTGAAGAATTTTTTTTATGACCTGTGCAAAAAAGACAAATTCGGACGCTCCAAAATGATTTTATACAAGACATTTTACTGTCTTTTTGCACAGGCCACAAAAAATGTTTTTTCTCCACGACATTTTTTGTGCTAACACAAAATGTTCTAATGTGTATCCGAATTTTTTTCTATATTTTTTTGACATTTTGAAAAAACATTAAAAATATTTTACATAATAGGTGCATCTACACCTACTACCCAAAACGCCGCCTCCGTGACCAACATATTATTCCCTCATGCAATATTGCTTTGTTGGTGGGCTACTTTAGTAATATGAAATCAAGCTTTATACCAAGCATAAAATCCTCTTTAATACATGGCTAGGCCATTGTTAGAGAAAACACAAAAGGTAAAGGTAAAACAACAAAAGTAAAATAAAAACAACTAAGTCTCAATGCACATCGTCCTAGTCGTCAGTTGGTTAGGGTGGGGGTTGTGCGGGCATTGGTGATGCTAGGCAACGAAGGGGCGACTCATGGGGAGGGGGATAGAACGGGGTATACCGATCTCACTCCTCCAAATTTTCAAAACTAGATTTAAAAAACACGTTGTTGCACGGACATCTATGTATATACCTGTTAATTTTCATAATTACAAAGGATCAGCAAAACTATGTGACTAGTAGTTATCAACTAAAATCATTGTTATGTAGGTGGCTAACACTAGTAGAAAATGGTCCTTCCGTTCGGAGCTTTAGTCCCGGCCGTGTTTGGGCCCGGGAGTAATGTGAGCATTAGTCCCGGTTCTAACGGCTAGGACGCCGCACGGGGCACGTCCAGCTTTAGTCCCGGGTAAGACGGGACCTTTAGTCCCGGTTGGATATACCAACAGGCACTAAAGGAGCGAACCGCTTTAGTCCCGGTCGGTGTCTCCAACCGGGACTAAAGATGACACCGACCGGGACTAAAGATGTGTCTCCAACCGGGACTAAAGATAGATCTTTAGTCCCGGTTGGAGACACCGACCAGGACTAAAGGGTTATTTAATATGGAATAGTTCATATCTTTAAATCCGTAAATCAAAATTTAACAAATGAAATGTCTAAATCGATTAAAAAATGCGAGGAAGCCAAATATGACAACTATATCATCTTTTGCATCACAAAACCTCATTTAACTAGGCGAAATTACTTTCAAAAAAATCGCGTAAACTCATTTTTGCCACTTAGAAAAAGGAAAATGATATTTATAAAAATATTTTACAAAATCCCTTCGGAACCATTGTTTCCTATACCAAGATACACCTATTTGTCGAATATGAGAACTTTATCACAAACTATGCCGTGGGAATGGTCATAGCTTGGTCATTTGGCTTGAAACTTATAGATGTTTATACACGATAGACCTTTTTGTGAAGATTGTTTTTGAACAATTTGTCAAAAATCAAGTTTATCATTTTTCATAGCAACTAGTACACATAAAAGGACTCCATGCCAACTACCATCATTCGTTTGCATCTCCAACAACTATGCTCCTGGACTCACAGGGGAAACAGTCTGGCCTTCCGATTCATCTAGTGCCTGCGGGCTCGTCTGGTTCATCCAAATGGGCAGATCCTAGGGAAGGCGCACTGAAAGCTAATGTTGACGCTGGCTGGGATTCTCTGTCTAAGAAAGCTGGCCTCGGTATTATTGTTCGTGATCACCTAGGTCAGCCGGTTGTTGCAGAGTGGAAGTTTGTGCCGTTCTGTGCAAGTGCAGAAGAAGCAGAGGTCCTCGCTTGTTTAGAGGGGTTGAAACACCTAATTGACCTACGTCGTTGGCCAGCGACAATTGAATCAGACTGTTTCCGAGCTGTGCAGACTATGTCGAGTGAAGGACTGGAGCGTTCAATGATCTGGACCTTGTACAATGAGGCCCGGGAACTTCTGAGGGTTTTTCAAGATATTAAGGTTAGCAAGGTGGAACGCGTGAGCAATGGCGTAGCGCATGCGTTAGCGCAATTAGGCAAAACTGGTGCTAGTGGTTTTCTACGTGATGCAGCCCCAACCTGCGTGTTGGAGATGATCACAATTGATTGTAAGAATATTATGCCTATGGTTGATGGTTAAGGCAGCAAGTTTCAGACGCACTCTTTTCCTTACCAGGGTACCTACGGGGACTGGAAGGTTTTTAATGAGGCGGCTTGCTGACCTAATATAGTGGTTGTAAATTTCAAAAAAAAAAGGACTCCATGCCAGAGGATATCTTTTTTTTGAGCTTTTTTCACTTTATTTGATTTTTTTTCAAAAAACGGTCAAAATGGTCAGCATGACTATTCATCGAAAGAGGTCAAATTCTCTAAAACTATCGATATTTCTGTGATATAACCACTAGTTGGGTACCTTAAAATTATTTAAAAAAAAATTCAGACCAAACCATCAAACACTTGTAGTTCAAATTTAGATTACTTTCAGAAAATCAGCATAAACTCTTTTAACTAGGCAAAATTAGATAGAAACTAGGAACATTCCTAATACATGGGGATTATCCATCAAATGTGGATTATTCTTTGTGAGAATTAGATGGGTTCCATTTTGCACCATATTTTTTGTACTTGGTTCAATAAAAAAGTCATTTTTGCTACTTAGAAAAAGAAAAATGATATTTATACAAATAATTTGAAAAATCCCTTCGGAACCATTGTTTCTTATACCAAGATACACCTATTTGTCGAATATGAGAAATTTATCACAAATTATGCCGTGGGATTGGTCATAACTTGGTCATTTGGCTTGAAACTTATATATGTTTATACATGATAGACCTTTTTATGAAGATTGTTTTTGAACAATTTGTCAAAAATCAAGTTTATCATTTTTCATAGAAACTAGTACACATAAAAGGACTCCATGCCATAGGATATCTTTTTTTAGGGTTTTCTCGCTTTTTTTTTTAAAACGGTCAAAATTGCCACCATGACTATTCATCGAAAGAAGTCAAATTCTCTAAAACTATCGATATTTTTGTGATATAACCACTAGATGTGTACCTTAAAATGATTTTTTTTAAATTTCAGACCAAACAATCAAACACTTGTAGTTCAAATTTGGATTACTTTCGGAAAATCAGCATAAACTCTTTTAACTAGGAAAAATTAGATAGAAATCTATGAAATTCCTAATACTTGGGGATTATCCATAAAATGTAGGCTACTCTTTGTGAGAATTAGATGGGTGCCATTTTGCACCATAGTTTTTGTACTCGGTTCACAAAAAAGTCATTTTTGCCACTTAGAAAAAAGAAAATGATATTTATAAAAATAATTTGAAAAATCGATTCGGAACCATTGTTTCTTATACCAAGATACACCTATTTGTCGAATATGAGAACTTTATCACAAACTATGCCGTGGGAATGGTCATAACTTGGTCATTTGGCTTGAAACTTAAAGATGTTTATGCATGATAGACCTTTTTGTGAAGATTGTTTTTGAACAATTTGTCAAAAATCAAGTTTATCATTTTTCATAGCAACTAGTACACATCAAAGGACTCCATGCAAGAGGATATCTTTTTTTGAGGTTGTTTTTTCACTTTATTTGATTTTTTCAAAAAACGGTCAAAATGGCCAGCATGACTATTCATCGAAAGAGGTCAAATTCTCTAAAACTATCGATGTTTCTATGATATAACCACTAGTTTTGTACCTTAAAATGATTTTTAAGAAAAATTCAGACCAAACTATCAAACACTTGTAGTTAAAATTTGGATTAGTTTCGAAAAATCAGCATAAACTCTTTTAACTAGGCGAAATTAGATAGAAATCAAGAAAATTCCTAATACTTGGAGATTATCCATCAAATATGGACTACTCTGTGTGAGAATTAGATGGGTGTCATTTTGCATCATATTTTTTGTGCTTGGTTCACAAAAAAAGTCATTGTTGCCACTTAGAAAAAGGAAAATGATATTTATAAAAATAATTTGAAAAATCCCTTTATAACCATTGCTTCCTATACCAAGATACACCTATTTGTCGAATATGAGAACTTTATCACAAATTATGCCGTGGAAATTGCCATAACTTGATCATTTGGCTCCATGCTAGAGGTTTTTTTTCATAACAAGTTTATCGATGTTTCTGTGATGCAAAAGATGATATGGATGGCATATTTGAATTCCTCTCATTTTTCTAATCGATTTAGACATTTTATTTGTCAAATTTCGATTTACGGATTTAAAGATATGAATTATTCCTTATTAAATATTATTACATAATCACTGTTATTTATTCAAAAAATATTATTACATAATCATTGTTATTTATTCAAATAAAATTTGAAAATCTAAACAATAAAAATATGTAACATCATGACTCATGGGTTAATATGATTGATATGATACTAATATCAGTAAGTTTTAACTTCTAATTTGGAAACTAATTTGGAAGGAACTCAAAAGTTAAGCGTGTTTGGTCTGGAGATGGGTGACCGAATGGATGTTTGACCAGGATAAGTAATTTGACCTGAGATTAAGTGTGTGGCTAAGTGGGAAATTTCGAAATAGAATTAAGAATGAAATTAAGAATAGAATTAAAAAACTTTCGGTTTGTGAAACAGTCCTTTAGTCCCGATTGGTCCTCCAGCCCAGCGCTCCACCGCAGCCACGTGAAGAGCCTTTAATCCCGGTTGGTGGCCAACCGGGCCTTTAGTCCCGATTGCGTTCCAACCGGGACTAAAGACGCTTCCCAATAAAGACTAAAGGCTCTTTTTCTACCACTAATGTAACTCCGCCGTGAGGAAAATTGGCCGGATTCAGGACGTCACGGTTAACTACTCACCCTTTTGTATTGTGATCGAGTGCCTCCGCAACGAGGTGACGACCAACAGGTCCCGGTTCAATCAGCACGATCGATTACTCTATCATTTGTCCCCGCCAAAAAAGTTCTACTCTGATGTAAATGCCGTACTCCCTATGTTCGTTTTTACAAGTGTAAAACCACCATTCCCAAGAAAGGTGGCCAAATTATTGGTGATGGGCGGAGCACTAGTTAAATGGAGTAGGTTTTGGTGGTATCCTGGTCACCTTTGTACGCAGCACCACTTGTTAATCTTTGTGGCAGTGTCAAGCCATCGATAAGAAATTGCGATCGTAGCACGGACGTCTCGCTAGTTGAGCAGGTATAGCAGCCGGGGGTGAGTTAAACTAACGGGTCGTTGGTTCCCCGGATTCCAGCCACCCCGCAGTTCACGGTGCGGAGACAACGACGCCACAGGTGGACGGACCCCGTGATCCCACGGCCGCACCCTTAGAATTTCTTTACGCCTTGATCTAGGGGTCCAGTAGCTAGCTAATTTTCTTGGAGGATTTGCTTTAGGGTCCAGTAGCTAGCTAATTTTCTTGAAAGATTTGGTTTAGCGGTCCAGTAGCTAGCTAATTTTCTAGGTAAACTTTGCCGGATTCTTTGTCTGAAGCTGTAGTTGCAACTTGCAACATAAGTGGGGCTTGCTGCCATGACAGATATGTGAAATTCCTAAGGCGAACATACATCCTTTTCTGGGAGTTGTTTGCATACATCTTTAGGTTCCACTCAGACTCGACTTCTACCGTGAAAGAAATAAAGATCATCAAGATCATGTGTGAGAAAAGAGATCCGGAGCTGAAATGCTGAACTCTTCACAAGAATATGCACTACTCTTGTCTGGCGTTGCGAAGAAGATGCCGGAAAACCAGGCCAGAAATCTTGCATAAGATCTATGGGTTAGATTGTATTCGTTACAATATCATCGGGCATCCAATCCGAAGCTTCTTTAGGTGACTTTTAAAAGAAGCTAAATCGGCATAGTTTATGTTTTCCTTTGCATCGCTGACTCTGTTGGCCGTTCGCTTGCGATTTGTTTTGTGATACTCTACTACTCAACAGTCTCAACCGATCTCTGCATATAGAATTGAGGTCGCCTCTCTGAGCAAGCATTCAGATTAGAATACTTCAAGTTCTAACCTTGATATTGCAATGACACCGTCAAATCATTGATCTGAGCATTGCAAGTTGCTGCTTCGACATCATCAGCAATTTTCTCTCTTGTGTTGAGACCTACCGGTTTTCTCTGTTGAGGTCGCCTCTGTCATTCAGATTAGATTATTTCAAGTTGCTAACCTTGAGATTGCAATGACACTCCCTTAAAGAAAAAGACATTGCAATGACACAGTCAAATCCTTGATTTGAGCATTACAAGTTGCAGCTTCGACAGCATCAGCATTTTCTCTCTTGTGTGAGACCTACGGGTTTTCACCGTGCCCGTGTTATATTCAGACTTCAGAGACAAGAATGAGCTTCCGCTAACACTCGCAGTACCGGACTTGATCCTGATGCGGTAACATGACCCAAAATGTCTGAACCTTCCATGCAACACACCACTAGATACAGATTATTCTGTTGAGTCTTCCCGTCGTCAGAGTTATGTTGATCCAAGGTTCAGAAAGCTTTAAAAAGTTACATTCAGAAAAGTAACAAGATTTACATGTGATCTAGATCGTTTTGGTCCGGAAAATCAATTCCATTCCACAACAGCAGAACACTAGCCAAGTTAATCTGGTGTAAGAAAAATGGAGAGGGAGCTCACGCATGCATCCATCCATGGCTCTAGAGTTCTAACCTTGGGAAAAATACTAAGTAGAAACAAAACCAAGGTCCATCCGCCCGTGTACCGTGTACGTACACCACTAATTCAACCAGTCCCTATACCCTCGAAGGGTTCGCGTGTAGTCGTCGTACTGTCGTAAAGACGGGTATTGCCGGTCGGATCGGATCGATCACACGCGCAACGCGGGGCTCCTGGCGGCGAACCCGGCGTCGTTCCACGGCGTGGCATTCACCATGGCCCTATGGTGCTGGTTCTGACGGTGGTGGTGCTGGTGGTGCCGGTCGTGCTCCTTCCTCGCTGACACCGCGTGCGCGGCGGCGTGCTTCTTCCGCCGGTGCCTCGCCCTGTCCACCTCGATCTGCTGCCGCCTGCACTCCTCGCTGCAGAACGGCGTGTCACCTCTGCATGCACGGAACAAGAACCTCAATTTTCGTCGTGCAATCGAATCTCCGCTCAATCGATCGGGAAGATGAACGGAACGACGGACGTGCCTGTACATGAAGATGTCGCCGGAGAGCGACTTGGCGCAGAGGGAGCACTCCTAGAGGAAGTGGTGGCTGTGGGCGACGTCCGCCTCGTGGACGTAGAACATCGACGACGGCGATGGCAACGGCGACGTCGGCTTCATGTTCATGATGGCACCGCTCCCCTTCATCATTGCCTGCCTGCGGCGGAACAGCGAGCGCCTTAGGCTTGCGACAAGTGGGAGCAATGCCGCCGTGACATGGGCCACTAAATGTACGTCCAGGAGCTCGCCTGGCTTGCCGCCTTCCGGGGTGGGCACAAATAGGGCACGGGCCAGCGCCATTTTTAGCCAACGGCGAACGACGAGAGGCTGCAATTTCGCGGCGGGTCGGAGGAGGACGATGCTATGAATAGGAGCCAAGGCGAGGAACCTAAGGTTTTCGTTGTTGTTGTGTTATTTTCTTTGATGGAAAATGGGAGCAGTAGATTCAATTCATAGAAACCGAGAATCACTTTCAGCATCTATGCTCAGTTGCTCACAGTAAAACAACCGAGAAGAGTGAACCGGGTGCTCTCTTCGTGTGGAATTCTTTCTCGCACTAACTGTATGCATCAAACGAACTCGATACCCTGTTATTATTATCTGCAGAAATATGGCATCCGTAAGCACCTGTGCAATTACAAACCGCTGAGCCCGTTTCAAAATTACAAACCGCTGAAAACCACCGGAGGTGTGTTGAGAATTGAGATACAAATACTCTGCACTCATTGTCCAACTTGCACACTACTGAATGTCTGAATACGTTCCTTTCATTTTGAGAGCAGTGAAAGCAACACTGCTACCACTCATATTACTATTTTCTTCTGACGAAGTCTCAAGTCCTAATAAATTACGTACCCCACATGTCCAAATATGTCATTCGGGTCGCTGTCTTGACAACACGAAATGAGCACATCCCTCCCACCCCTCTGGAAAAAAAAAAGAACGAACGAAACCCCAATTATTGTCGCCTTCGTAAGCGTCCTTAATTCTGAACAATGACAAGCGCGTCCATCCCTTTGCCGAAAGCAACCCGCCATTAAAACCATTGTAAGGATGACTCCAACGGGCCGACCCAAACGGACGCGCGTTTGGTCCGCGTTTTGTCCGTTTGGGTCGGGGAACGGACGCGCGTCCGGCCCATGTCCGCCCCTTTCTGGCCAGTGCCCCCAACGGGGCCGACGCATTGAGTCCGCTTGCCATTTTTTTTAATACTAGGATTACATTTTTAAAACTAAAATTACATAGTAAATTTAGGACTTCCTCCTAACATTAAACCCTAAAACCTAAACCTAAACTTGAAGGAAATTAATAACCGACCACCGGCCGGCAAGGGGGAAGATCAAAGAGGGGCTGCGGCCTTGAGGAACGTCACGCAGCATGCCCGTTCTGCAACGGACTTGCTACCTCTTCCTTCATCGCGCCCATGGCCAGCCAGGGCTGGCTGACTCAATCTTTTTTGATCATTTTGTAGCTACGAAACACGTAGCGGGCGCCGGTATTCGTGGAAAATGAACCGCACATAGGCGGCCACGGCCTCGGCTCCTTTCGCGGTGGAGCTGACATCAGGTGGAGCTGCCTGCTCCTTTCGCGGCCTCGGCCGCCGCCAAGGCCTCCCGGTGCCGTTTGCGCCTCGCCGCGCGCTTCTTGGACTCTTCGGCGCGGCGCATTTGCTTCATCTCCTCCTCCACTGCAGCGTCGGCACAGGCGCGCGCGGCGGACATGAACGCGGCCGCCCTCTGCGCGTTCAGCTGCATGTGGGCTGCATCCACCGCCTCCTCCTCGGTGATGTGAGCAGGGCCGCCCACGCCAATGGGAGGCTCCGGCGGCGCGCCATCCCCCGCGACACCGGCCGCCGCGACAGCAGCCGCCGCGACACCGGCGGCGTACTCTTCTTCGTCGCTGTCGGCGCAGTCCGCGAACGCCGCCTCCACCGCACTCCTCTGGGCGTCCGTCAGGCGCGGACGCGGCGGCTAGGGAATCATGCCGGCCCATGCCGGGTAGCGCCCGCGCGCGCTCATACGCGCTCGCTCGACCTCGTCCACCAGATGCTGCGGCGGCGGCGGCGGAGGATCCATTCCGGCGCGTGGATCTGAGCTTGGAGATGGTGGCCGCCGTGGCTAGGGTTTGGCCGGCCGGCGCGATTGGGGAGGAGTGCCCTAGGGTTTGGCCGGCCGGCGCGATTTATATAGCTCCACCGCCCACAGTTATTACGGGTAGGTGGCCGTTGGGGTCGATGACACGCGGGGCCAGGGCGGACATGGGGAGGATGCAGGAACGGTCCGCTCGCGTCCGGGCCCGACGCATCGGTGACCCAAATTTGGGCCAGGAATGCGTCGCGGCGGATCAAAAAACGGACCGCGGTCCGTTTGCGTCGCCCCGTTGGGCCGTGTTTTTGGCTCCCGCGGACAGGGACGGACGCGCGCGGACTCGATGGGTCGCCCCGTTGGAGTCATCCTAACCACCTCCGTTTATTCAAACCCATCGTCGTCGTCATGAGGAGGACGTACAGTAAGGCCAGTCCAACGCCGGGACATTAACCGGTAAAATCTCGCTCGCCGCAGCCAACCACCAGGCCGTCGCCGTTTCACGTGCGTGCACGGTGGCCGGGGTTTCGATCCGGTCTCTGCGTGTAGCGGGCAGAAGGGGCAGGGCGGCGCTGGCGCAGAGCACTACGGCGCATGGGCCATGGGCGCGGATCCGGCACGTGCGAGGCTCCCCGCCGGCAGAAGAGATGCCTTTCGCCGTGGCGTTTTCCCTTCCGGCCAGAGGCGAACGCGGTGGCCGTAACATGGCAAGCGAATCGCCTCTTCTACAACTAGAAACCTACTCCTGTCCTGAAATTATATTTTGTTTATGCATGCGTGTTTAAAAGTGATTGCTTTAGTGCCTAGATTGCCTAAAGGATTCTCGGGTGCACATGCATGGGCATGGAACAAACGGTGAAATCTACGGGCTGGACGAGAAAGATTTGTTATCTCTAGTTCATAGGTCCGTATCAGTTAAGCACTGGTTCTTAGGTCAGGATCAGTGCCCCCACTAGCACCAACATGCTTTGCTTTGTTTAGTTTAGCGTTTGGTCACGGCGAGGTACGCATGGTGTGAGGTCAGGTCACTAGAAAATTAATGTACATGGTACTGCTACGTGTTGCACGTACGAGCGGAGAGGAATTTTTTTTTTAGACCGCTCGATCTGTGTTACACTTGTCTGAACTTTTCTTTTTTGACTATGACTACGACGGGCTCTTAGACCCAGCCTGACACTTGTCTGAACTCATCCATCAACTCAACGCTACACTCACACCACACCCACGCACACCCCCTAATGCACAAGCTAGATGCTATAACTATACACACAACACACAAGTTTACCCAGTCCCCCGATGTAATTTTTGTTGCTTCTAGTGTTCTTTGTACCGCCTTGACGGTTGATTAATATATCGGAAGTATCTCGCCAAAATAAAGTTTACCCAATGTCTCGAAGGAGCATTAGTCGTATGGAGTGCACATGCGTGTAGGAGGGGATTTTTATTAAGGGGCTAGGCCCTGCGAGACGTCCGGGGAAATTCAGCCTCACAGGGCTCGAACCCGGGACGGGTAGGCTGGCCACTGCCAACACCCTGATACAGAGCTTGACAGGTGGGCCTTGCAACTAGATGCACTCCGGGGCTCCACCTGCGAGGTACGCACACGAACACAACGCACCTAGGGCCCCAATAGTGGCAAAATTGCAGCACAGATACATTATAATAATGTCCGAAACTCCCACCACGAGCCCCTTGCATAGGGAGTGACGTGAGAGTGCCGGGCACAGCTGGCAAAGGATGTCACGTCGGACACCGAAACGCGGGTCTCCCATGTCGGTGGCACATAGCCGATCAACAGAATTTGTTGTCAAGCAACAAGTCCGGTCAACATACATTAAAACGTGTAGCAGTTCGCCGGGTGATGGTCAGCTCTAATTAAAGACGCCGGAGGTTCAGACAGGCAGAGGCGTGTATGTTGCCTTCGTCTTCACGGCGCGTCGTTGACGTTAATGCATGCCTCCTGTAGGGAAAACTGGGCACACCAATTAACCCTTAATGGAGATTAGCACACTCTTATCGTGATCTGAAAAATACGCAGCGGAATAAGATGTAAACTTCAGCACCATTGATGTACTAACTCACGGATCGTTGCTCATGTCGGACAGAAACATATGCATCAAACATATATATATATGGAGATACTAGGTTCAGTCTGAACCTAGGACATGCCCTAGTTGCAAACAGCAGCCAGATACTACAAGTACTAGCAGATTTCAGCAAGCAGCTAGTACAAGTACTAGTTGTTCTCAGCCCGAAAGTGTAGCAGCAAGCATCAAAACAGAGACACCAGATTTTACGTGGAAACCTCTCAAGGTGAGAAGAAAAACCACGGGCCGAATCCACCCAAATCTTCTTCCACTATTATCAAGAGGGCTGCAACAGGTTCTTCCCTAGAGAATACTAGGGGATCTCTTACATCAAGATTTGGGGCACAAGAGATGGGGATTGGAACAATCTCATCAAATATAGTGGAATCACAACTTGAAGGAGACAAGGTAGTGGATCTGGACGTCACAACCTTCTGGGTAAGGCTCGTGCTTGATCTCAAGCTTCTTCCTTCAACTTATTCTTCTTCCCTTCTCTCTTGGTTTTCTTCTCCAATAGAGGCTATCCTGTTTTTCGTCACCCCTCCTTGTGGAGGCTGGTTGGGAGGGTTAACATCCTCCATCCATCATGTGCAATGTCCAAAATGACACTGGGTCATAACCCTAATGGGTCTTGGGCTTCTGCACCTGTTTGGGCCGCTGAAAGGTTTCAAATGGTTATCACCTCGCAACCCACATGAGGAGGATACCCAACACCGCCTACCTCTCCCGACTAGCTTTATATGTGAGGCATGTACTGCTCCCCTCTCCCACAGTTCACTGTCGATACTTTCCTCTACCACAATTCACCACCGGCCCCTCTCTATCTAGTAGATAAACTAGAATGTCCACCTGCCACTAAGGCAACTCGTCACGCGTGGCGAGGACTTCACAAAGGAACAACCACCGCAAGGAGAGCTCGTCCTGCGCGCCTTCGCCTATGTCTCCAGCGCTCCCGCCTCTCGACGCACCTGACGCCCACCGTCTGCTGACGGTGCGGGAGACACGCCACCACGTACTGGACAATATTCCGTTGTGAGTCGGTTGCCGCCTCCCGGATGAATTTCATCTGCGTCCCGCTAGTGTCATCGCTCACAGTGAGACACGTCTCGCCTTCATCAAAAGGACATGGGCGGACATGCCATGGGAGCAACGGTGTGATCCAAGTACGCAATGTTGGCGCCCATTAGGGACGAGCATGTGCAGGCGGAGTACGAGGCCGCATCAACAGTTTCTTCCCTACCTCCGACAAGCTGCTTGTGGAGTGTTTTTTCTCAGGTGACGGCCTCCCCCCCCCCCCCTCAGTTTGGCGACTACGACACTGCGCAGAACTCTGATGAAATGTACTATCCGCAGCCAGGTGGTGGGTGATGTAGGCAGCCCGCCCTTGGAAAAGGTGTTCCCGGAGTCAGACAAGTGGCCTCACAGACGGCCATCAAAACGTCCTTGGCAACGCAGGCTCCCACCATGTCGGGTTTGTCGGTGATCGTCATCGACTCCGATAAAGACTACGACAACGCTGCCATCACCTCCATTATTATTATTATTATTATTATTATTATTATTATTATTATTATTATTATTATTTTCATGTTAGTTCTTATTTTTGTAATGTTTGAGAACGCGTCGATGAACTTCATGGTAAGTTTAAGATTTATGTTACCTAAACTTCGAATGAAATTTGAACCATTTCGTTGCGTTTTGTAAGTTTAAATTGTTTTGAAACTTTTCAGTTGCAAGCCTCATTATGGTTAGCCAAACTCAACAGCATGGCAATGTGTGCTGACCCAATAACGTACATCCAACTCAGTTGTCGGACCGTTTATTGAGAGTCGCCGGTGGAGATGCTCATAGGCGTGAAATTTCTCCTTGTTGTGATTCCTTAGGTAAGTTTCCGAGAAGCAGGCTTCAGGAATGAAATCATGAGCTATGCTGCCGAAAAGAAAATATCTCCATTTGTTTATTTGAGCATATTGCATCTTTACCTTTCTTCATGGGGCAAACGTACAATTAATAATCGTTACTCATTCACGGCCTAAAATTTTCGTTAGTAAGAAAATGAACTGAAGGCATCATTGGTTGCTTCTAGACTTTCTGAGTTACCTGCCCTGCTCCTCTGAGAACGAACAGAGCCGTTGGTTGGATCTCTGCTGTTTCTACACAGTATTTAGCAGACAACGGCTTTAAAAAAAATTACAACACGCAACGGGTACTCTGTTCTTCCCAGGAGCTGAATAAAGGCCAGTTTTAATGAAATGCCTTTGCTGAAAACAGCTGTGGCAACACAATAATCTGTTTCGGTTGTGGCAGTAATGGCGCGGAATCATTGAAGCATGGAACAGCACAAAAGAGCAAATAAACTGTCAAAACAAAGAACACAGATGAACTGATGAGGAACTTGAGAGAACGTTTGTTATGCCTCTCACTTTCATATATCAACAGGTTATACACCTTAAGCCACACACGAACGCGGCACCGGTTGCACACGCGCACTCTTCTTCATTTTTTTGCCACGAGCAACCGTGCAAAAGGAACAAAAACCAGTGGTAATTCACAAACAAAATTAACTCTTCGTCTCCATCTTCGGAGATCAAAAGATGGGGCCAGACTGTCCCACCTTCCTCTCGGCTGGATCTGGACTGTCCGACTCATCAAGCTTTTGTTCTTGATTGATTGAAGGTACTTCTGCTAAATCCTAAGTTCGGTTGCTGGAAAACTGCTACCAGGCCCAGACCGGGATCCTCTGGGGGCTCTGCTTCTGCTGCTGCCTCAGCCTCTGCTGCTCCTCCGCCCTCACCGTCTGCTTCGACCGCTGCTCCCTCGCCTCGTCGATCTCGATCTGCTCCTGCCTGCACTCCTCGCTACAGAAGGGCATGTCACCTCTGCAAGACAAGAGAATCAAGACGCCGTCAGAAACAGTTCTTCAGCTGAGGTAGTTGAGTCTCGAGGAGGATAGATCAGGCATCAGGCCATGTAAGGTAGTAGCGTGTATTCACCTGTACATGAAGATGTCTCTGTTCCCGGCGAGGAGCTTCCGGCAGCTGAAGCAGATGTCTAGGTAGTGGTGGTGGCCGAGGAGCTCGTTGGCGTCGTCGCAGGGGTCGCAGAACAGGCGGTCGGACTTCCGCTGCGAGGATGCCGGCTTCACGGGCGAGACCGTGGGGCCGATGCAGCCGGCCTCGAGGTCACCGTAGATTTCCATGGAGATCGATGGCTTGTATGGTTAGAGCTTCTTTGGCAAACTGGCTCTGCTTTCTCTTCTTGTTTTTCAGCTGGGAAAGAATGAACGGAGTGGTGGAGCAGCAGCGTGGAGAAGAGACCCCTTATATTTTGGAGGGAGTGGGAAACTTTTTCGCTTTGGACCTCCATGGTCGATGAAATTCAGTGTAGCACTAAAACGTATAGCAGGGTGCCCCGATGTACTTTGATGTTGCTAAACATTGTGGTTTGTAGTTAGCGAAATGAACAAGGAAGTTGGAGTTGTTATTTTTTTGTGATTGTCTAGCCATGAAACATTTTCAATACACTAAAGTCTAGTGATTATGCTAATCACACTCAATAAAAATCATAACTGGTTATTGCATTGTGGTTTCTGCTGCACATACTGGATTTCAACATTGTGATGAACTTTTGCAGAGATATTCCAACTAATGTCAAATGCGTTAGCGTTTGAATGTGTAAATATTACCGAGAGTTGTAAGTGTTTTTTGCTACGTGTTTAGAAGAGAAGAATTTTTGTTCCAGGCGACACATTTTTTATAGATTCTCTTTTGTTCATGCATGAAATTATCTTTGCAAAGTTATCTTGGCAAATCTATACTAGTTGGTTGTGGATTTTATCTTGGCCATCAAATGCACATACTATGTGGTGAGAAAGATCAAAAGTGTCTTCTCCTTTTTTCATGAAAGATTGTCTTCACATGTTTTTAACCTTTACACCGATCATAGACTTAGCGGCGGGATCATAAAAAGTCACCATGGTCTTTCTCCATAGCAAATATTAGTGACTGTATCCCATTGCCGTACACAATAGTCCACAAACTCAGGTGCTAGATTCAGCATTTGGCCAACACAAGTGGCATGTAGGATATTTTTCTCCTTGATAAAACCTCCCCCAATTAGCCGAGACTTTTTCTTTAGGACCCACCACATAACATAGTGGGCCACTAGCACAAGCGCTTTTCTCTAGAAGCTAGGGGCTACCAAGTTGCAAAGCACACAACACCAAGCTGGCTGTCATCCTTGATTGATTGCTAATCCCGGTTGCTGAGCGGCAAATCAAAACAGGGGCGCGTGGGGGTGGTCCATGGCCGCACCATTGCACTATTCCAGCGAGCAGAATCAAGAGTCAGCAGTGCCCAACCAACAGTTCGATCGATATTTATTCATTCATTTCTCTTCGCTTCGATTGTTTTTTCCCACCATCCCGTTGATTTTCCTGGAGAACATGTCACATCCGATTCGATGGACTAGTTAATTGGAACGATTCGATTGAGTTTGTGCAGCTCAGTGAGCAGCGGTTGGCTGCATGGATCCATCGTGATCATAATGTAAACTAAGCTAAGCTAAACACGCCCATAGAAAAACAGGGGCGCGGTAGGTACGGCCGCTTGATTTGACGACAATCCCTACCCCGACTGAAGGCCGGAACCTGCAAATTGCGACGGGAAGCTTGGTTAGTTTAACCTAAAGAATTAAACCAAAGGCCTACTTATCGTCTCCCACATCTTGTCCTGTGATGTTACATGTATCGTGTGCAGTGTGCCGTTGATGGCGTGTTCCCTTTTTGAGGGTGCCATGCAACTAGCCAAACTGGCGGGGGGGGGGGGGGGGCGCATCAACTGGAGTATCAAGTGTGTGCTAATGCAATTGGTCCACGATTGCAACAGAGTATCTAGCGTTGCTCTGGAGATAGGTACGGAGTACCGAGCACGTGCTGACTGCTGAACAACGACTCAACTAATTTGCATATGTAGCTTCTAACCTGAGATCTAGGTACGAGACAAGGTCACAAGGTGCATAGAACCATGCTCTTTGTTAGCAACATGAGATATTTCGAATCTGCCAACTGCATGTATAGTGAAAATTGTTAGGCGTCAGTCGACTAAATTTTTTAAAATATCATCGAGCCATTAGATATGTGTGTTGCACGGTGAAAGTCAAAACATGGATTGTTACTCCCCACGGAAAAACAAAAACTGATATCGAGGCTAATTGGGTGGCTATGCCCCCATCAACTAAGACTTCATAAAATTAAACACTAGTCGGCTGAGAATTAACAATTTCGTGAGTTCTTATATTTTGATGGGGTATTGTACACGCCTGTCAGCGAGATGACCAACCGATGGCAACATGAGATGACCAACCGATGGTAACATGAGAATAGCATTTTAGTTGACCAGCTAAACTCATCGAAAATCGTTAAGGAAGACACAATCGATTGAATACCATTTTCTCTAACAATGCATGTTATTCTCTTTTAGTTGATGATCTTTCCACCAAAATGTCATCCTCTTATGGGTTGGTGGACCGATCTTCCGGAATTGACCATGGAAACGGCAAACGCAAGGGGAAAATGGATGGCATGGTAGAAACGAGAAAACAAACTCAAAGTGAAGATAAATAGCAAATAGGTGGGAGTTTCGAGACATCCAACTAAAAGACACAAATTCCCAAGAGTTTGGATTGCTTCAACTTTAAACGACTCACTCTAAGCCATTTTTTCTTATTTGCCAGTCATCCAATTGAATCCTTAGGAGGAAATATTGACGATGAAGAGGTGTACTCGAGTCACTCAACCATGGAAAAATCTTGAGTTTGGATTGCACTTCGAAAATTTGGGAGAAAATTAAGGCTATATGTTGGTAGAGGTATTTATTGGCTACCCCCAAAGTGGTAAGAGTCACATTGGCTCGGCCCAAATTCTGCACACTTGAGGCTCCCCGAATCATGATGGTTATTTCACGCTGGACAGTAACGCACCCGTCATTCGCCTGGAGTCTGGTTCTTCACGGAGATTTCTCCATGAACCAAGCAGTCTGTGACGTGTTTGACGATGTCTTTGGCGGACTCTCCAAGTGTCGAATAGTCCGAAGATGTGCATGTCTATTGGGCATTGTCCGAGTTGTGTCTAATGGGCCAAATAGTCCAGTGCAAAGAGGTTAGTGGGTTAAAACCTGTCTTCGCCTCTTCTCCCTTCTTGAGCTTTAGCTCCTCCCTTGTACTTTCTGGATCCACCCCTTCATACCTAAGAGAATTTTCACCGGCGGTTCCAACAAACCTCCCAATAGACGTATTGGGGCGCCAGACATGAAATCGACGTCCAGTCTTCCACCCAATAGCGTGATGTGGTCCGACACTCCCATGCCGACCCAGATGGTTTAGAACTCTTTTCGGAGTGCCGTACAATGCGTCACATCGGACCAGCCCACATATCATGGACTGTAGGGCGCATCAAGTGTGTGAAACGTCGTCAAATAACTGAAAATACTAAATTGGGGTTTTGTGGAACAAGTTACCCCCATCCAGGGACGGAGCCAGGAATGGAGCTTGAGGGGGGCAGACTTAGACTAATTAGTGTTGTGATTTGTATGAGGGGGGCAAAACTATCTGAAATCACACAAAATAGAAGCTGCCATGGCTATTTTCTAAAGAAAAGCATGAGCATAGGTCAAGGTGGCAACGGGGACGGGTATGGCCGGGTATGACTCCACCGTCCCCGCCCCGATCCCCGCCAGTCCCCGTACCCGTCAATCCCCGCGAAGCTCTCGGGGGGAAAACGGCCTCCATACCCGTCACTGTCGGGTACCCGACACCCACCGGGTCTCCATGGGGACTTTGAAGGCGACACCGGCGAGCTAGGTCATGGCGGCGACCATAGCCGAGAGGAGGTGGGTGCTGGGCGGAGAGGAGGTCTTCGGTAGCTCGCGGGAGCACCTGTGCACGGCGGTGCTCGAGAAGGTGAGGAGGAGGAAGAAGACGGTGGTTGCTCGCTCGCCGGAGCCACTGTGCACGGCGGCGCTCAACGAACTGCGCCCTGCTGGGAGTTGAGAGAGAGAAAAAAAGCAGGGAGAGACGGAGGCGAGCGACCTAGGAGGCTGGAGGCAAGCGAGACGAGTACGCGGGGAGGCGGCGGCGCAGCACATCAAGCGCAGGGGAATCGATCCGTCCTGTGCGTGTGTGATTGCTAGCGTTTGGAAATCACTAGAAAAATGGTTCCCTTTGCGAAGGGAACCCAGCGGACCATCTCGTGGTGACAAGTGTCGCCTTCTCCTTCATGTGGTACCAACAATTGCATGCATGTTCGCCAAGTGTCACAACCAGATTGAAGGTGGGGAGCAGAAGAGAGAAAAAGGACACCGGAGGTGGGAGAGCAGCGTTTTCCTTTTATTTTTCAAAACCGAAACTTCAAAACGAAATATCTTGAGAACCGTTTATCCAAATTACGAACCGTTTTCACTTTTGAGCTCCTCGCGTCGAGATATTCAAAACTAGATCCCATGTTGATAGGTTTCGACGAACTTTTTTCTACTCTCGGTTATGTATAGTTGTACAATCCGTATCTGTGTACTTGTACAAGCTGTGTCTGTACAACATGTATCTGTCTAGTTGTACAACCTGTGTCTATACAAGTTGTGTCTGTCTAGTTGTACAACATGTTTTATGTAGTTGTATAACCTGTGTCTGTGTAGTTGTACAACCAGTGTCTGTACAACATATGTCTCTTACAACTTGTATCTGTGTAGTTGTACAAACTGTGACTGTATAACATGTGTCTCTAGTTGTACAACATATGTCTATGTAGTTGTACAACCTTTGTCTGTCTATTTGTACAACATGTGTTATGTAGTTGTACAACGTGTGTCTGTTAGTTGTACAACATGTGTCTATTTAGTTGTACAACTTATATCTTTATATTGTACAACCTGTTAGTTATATAACCTGTGCCTGTATAGTTGTATATCTCAAATTTTATATTCACGTGTGCAGATACATCCGTGTGTACAGAATAGCTCCTGTACATGCAACAGTACACCGGCCAGCAGCTGTCTTGTACGCTTCTAGCGATCCAATCGCGGGGGGGGGGGGGTTTCGTTGCAGCTGTACGCGCACGCGCATGGGCAGCCTCCGCAGCGGTAGGGCTTCGTACGCGTACATCGCGATGCCGGCTTCGTTTTTCAGCTAGCTAGCTAGGCGAACGATCGGAGCTAGCTAGCTAGCCAGGCAAACGATCGGAGCTAGCTACGCGAAGACCAGGCTAGCTTCGTGCGCGTACGCGAGCGGGATTCCTGGCGCGCGGTGTCGTATCAAATTTGGATTTGGCTCGATCGATCGGGTCCACTGGTACGACAACACGCCACGTGGCTCGCTTGCGTCGGTCACCTTCCCTTCGCAAAGGGAAGCCTCTGGCTAGTGATACCCCTAGCGTTTAGGTCTGGTAGGTGGGCCGTGGGCCTTTGAGTAGAGCTTTAAGGTTAATAAATATCCTACTGGCCCACCTGTCAGTTGTTAGCGGGTATCCATGGAGCCTCCATGGGGCGATTTTGGCCCCCATCCCCGCCCCGTTAAGGTATCGGGAACCCGCCAGGCTCTTTCCGTGGGGGCAATTTGCCCCCCGTACCCGGTTCTTAGCGGGTATATATGAAGGAGATATGCCCTAGAGGCACTTAATAAAGATAGTTTATTTGTCATATCTCAAAATGTTCATAATATGTTTTATACCATGTTATAACTGTATTAAGCGGAAACATTAGTACACGTGTGGTAGATAAACAACCAGGTCCCTAGTAGCCTCTATTTAACTAGTTCATTGGGCAATTGATGATCGAGGTTTCCCGATCATGTGACATTCATGTCAGTTGACAATGGAGTCATGTCATTGGGTGAATGACGTGATGAACATACCCAATATTTGTAGGACGTAGTCATTACGCCTTTGACCGTGAGATCAACTCTTATCGCTATTCCTGGAAGATATTTTGATTGCATCAAACGTCATATCTTATATAGTGTGACAATAACGGTGTCCCTCTCGGGTATCGGAAGGGAGTATGTTAAGATGAGGGATCAAGAGCGGAATTTGCCAATCCACATAGCAGGATAGATACTCTGGGCCCACTCGGTGAGATTATGTCAATAAGCTTGCAAGCATGTGACTAGGTCACGAGGACATAATATCACGGATGAGTAAAGAATAGTGTTGTCGATAACGAGATCAAGCTAGGTATCATGATATCTAAGAACGAGTCTCGGACACACTAAGTATCGCGTGTCAAAAGGTTTAAGACTCGACGTCTAAGGTTCGAACGAAAAAGTTATTCGTTATCTCACATGGATTAATCCTGGGTATCCAAGGTCCACGGATTAGTCATTAATCAGAGAGCGTGTTTCGATTATGTCTGGTGAGATCTCGAACCGTAGGGTAACACACTTAAGGGGAGATGACATGTTTATTTAGATTAGACGCAGAGAAGAAAATAGAGAGAAGAACACCGGAAGTGTTCCGGACACACCGGAAGTGTTCCGGGTGTTCCGGGTGATATCCGACGGAGTTTGGGGGCCGACGAAATGGTTTTCGGAGCCGGAATAAATTAGATAATATGTATTTAATATTAATTAGTGTAATTAATAGTTAAATATATTTTTATTTAATTAATTTTGAATTTTAAAAGGCTGTTTTTCTAAATGGGCCTTAGAGGCCCATTAGGGGAAAATCCCCAAAAAGAAAAAAGGAGGAAAAATTGGGGGAGGGCCGGCCGGCCTAGGTGGGCCACATGGGGCCCACCTAGGGCCGGCGCACCATGAGGGTGCGGGCTAGTGTGGGGTTTAGTCCCACACCGCCCAGCTAGCAAGGCTGGCAGCCTCCCTCCACCTATATAAGGAGCTGCCCCCTTTCCTTTGAAAATACACCAGAAATATCTCTCTCTCTCTCTCTCACCTTGAGCGTGACTCCGCAATTGGGGTAGCGCTTGGGTTGAGGTTTTCTCCACCATACACACACCGCCGTGCTGCTGGTCTTCCGGTCTAAGTCTTCCGCTGCTCGTCCCTGGATCGGAGCCCGGAGGTCGTCATCTCCACCGTATGTGTGTGACTCCCTGCGAGGCACCACACTTGGGGTGCTAGGAGGTGTCCGCCTCTACCACCATGAGGTCGGTGCCACCATCGTCATCACCGTTTTTGTCGCGCCAAGATCCTCGCGACCTCGAGGTCGGCTACGTCGTCTTCATCACACGTCGTCATCGAAACAGATCTTTTGATCGTCGACGCTTATGGTCTACAAGGGTATGTATACCGTCTCCTACTGTATAGTATATCTGCATAGTGTAGATCATGGCTAGTATAAGGTTATCGTTGTTAGGAATTTTTTTGTTTTCTGCCTACGATCCCCTTCAGTGGTATCAGAGCCGATCTATGAGTAGATATAGCTATACCGTTTTTAGAACCCATGTTCTCATGGGGGCATCGTTCTTTTAGAAGCTACCCTCTAGCGTGCACTTGTTTAGCCGGCAGCATTGAGTTGATGAAGCGGCCCGGACCGACTTTACGCGTACGCTTACGCGTGACTGGTTCCACAACTGACATATGACTTGTACCATATATGTGGCTGGCGGGTGTCTGTCTCTCTCTCTTTAGTTGGCTTTGCATTTTCAATGGAGGGCCCGAAAGGGATACATAAATAGCGACTATTTAATCGTTGTTGTGGTCATAGGTTAGTAGGTATGAATCGGTTCTATTTACGAAAGCCCCAAGCCACGTAAAATATGCAAAAGATAAAGTAGAAAGCGTCTAACTTTATTTTGCAGGGTCAATGTGATATGGTCAAGATAGGTTTGATAAATTGTTTATAAACTGTGGGCGCGAAGGAGACCATCGGTGCAAGGACCATATCACGTCGCATTACATTTTGATGTTATGTTGTTGTTTGCATCTTATATTGTGTATATATATATGGTTATATATTAGTTACACGGTGGTAGTAATATAAGATGATCCCTCCAAAATACCATTAGTGTTCTCCTTTTGGCGTGCACCACCAAGAAAGTTCTACGTTATGAGGCAGGTGATGCATGTAAAATGCATACATGAACTTTGCACTTTAATTGCTTATATTCCAATCATATTTGCATCATATAAGGGTTATATCAATGTTTTATAATGATTTTGGGAATACTTCATAGTTTTCCCATTTATTTGGAATTAACCCTGTTTTTCCAGAAAACGTCTTTTTTAGTGTTTCAGACTTTTCGGGAGCTTCGGGACTCCAAAAAGGGCAAGGTCAAAGAGCACGGTTCAGAATTTTCGAGACGAACGCAATGGGCTTAAATTGAATACCAGAAGCCCAACAGGCTGGAAATGGGAGGGTCCCACGCGGCCTAAAGTACATGGCCGCGTGGGCCTATCTCGTTTCCACCTCGGAGCTCCGTGGCCGTCGATCTTTCGTCCACCGACTTCGTCTTGACCTAAAAACGCCTATAAAAAAGGTCTCCTGGCGTTTCGCGAAAGGAGGCGGCGGAGAAACAGAAAACCACGAAACAGAGAGTCAGAAGGCTGCCGCCGGAGAAGATCGGAGGGGGGAAACGCCGCCGGAATCACCTCCGGAGGGCTCCACCCCCCTCCGGCGTGTTCATCATCAACATCTACAGCAAGATCATCTCCATCTCCCCACTGTAAACTCTTGGCAAACATGATGTGTGATGCAATATACTATTCCCTTGATCTATTGTGTCTCCCATCTGTGTTTGAGAAGTGATTTGTTCATGGCACTTGTGAAATAGTTCGTTGATTGGTTGCATACAAGTGTTGTTATCTTTTATGATTGTCTTTATGTACAATATATGAGTGCACGCATATGTTGGGGAATGCATGTAAGGTGATCACCGTAGCGTAATGGATTGAGTAGGACATGTCGGAGTAGAGAGAAACCGGTGTCTGAGACTTGAAGTTACTTTATGGGGGATATATATGGGGGACCCTAGAACTTAAGGCTATGGTGGGAATTATGTCTTAATAATTCTTGTGCTGCACATTTATTTGGCCATGAGATCCATCATAAGAGTTGTGTTATTGCTCATTTACTTGGCTACACCTATTTATGGCTCCCACCTAAAAGAAACAACTAAGACTGAAACATGTGCTTCACTAATTGTGACAACCACGCGAATGAAATAACAATTGCTAGAACATTTGCTCCCTTGAGATATTTGCTACTTGAGTATTTGATACTTGCTGCTTGAGAAACTTGCTTGAGAAACTTGCTACTAGATAAATCCATTCCACGTCACTTGCTTCCATTAGTTAGATCCTTTCATATTTATTGCTTTGCATAAAAGGCCATATAAGAGGGTTATAGGGCTTTAGAGAATAGATAGTTTACCTTCAGCTCCTCGTGGGTTCGACACTCAAATACTTATCGAATTGTGCTACAGTGATTCCTTGCTCTTGGGGATTATCAAGTACTTTTCTGGCGCCGTTGCCGGGGAGCGTTGTGCTAAACTTTTATTCTTGTTTGCATTGCATACTAACATATAAATCTAAAACACAAAAAAATTAGAAAATGGAAAAGAACCAAAAAAATTAGAGTTGTATAATATCTATCTTGAGTTAGGACATGAAGTGTTTGAGGAGAAAATTAAATTTTATTTGCATAACACTCATGTTTGTGGTACTAACTCTTTGAACACCTTTATTGCTAATGCTCTGGAAAAGTTTAAGCTTGGGGAAGCCGTTGAGGATGAAAGTGATTTAATTGAGTTTGATGATCCATTATGCTCATTAGATGATAAGTCTTTATGTGGTGATTCTATTCAAAACTATGTGGGTATGTTTAACTTTAATGCTTGCAACTATTATGAGAGAGGAAGAGATAAGAATCCTCTTTATGTTTCTATGTTATTTAAAATGCAAGCTACTGATCACTACATGCATTGGTTATCACAAAATTGCTGCTATTTATTCATATATAAAATGCCAATGCATAGGAAAAGAGTTAGACTTAAAAGTTGATGGTTTGATATTCTGTGGTGTGTTCTTTATGCTTTAACTTCCTATTCGGTTTGAGCACACCTTTATATCCTCACAACATGTAAAATATCTTTACCTACTGATTTGTGACAATTAGTTTAGGATTTTCATTTTTTATAAAATTTGGGAAAGTTAATGAGAAGGATGAGTAATGGAGAAGTTGGGGTCGACCTTGAACATGTGTTGTTCATGCCAATGGAACCATTGCAAAGTCTCTATCATTTAAACTTTTCCCAAAGCTAAAACCAAATAAAAAGAGTGATAATAGTAATTCGCTGTCCAGTTTTTGACATATCCTGTCTTTATTCTGCATTACTCTCATTACTTGTGTTTTGTGCGGTTCTTTTGATCAAGGAGCATTACATAACCATAGTAACAGTAGCTAATGTTTAAAATCAATTCATGATATGTCTTTGCTGTGCCTATGTGGATTTAATTTATGAAGGCACTAACCCCTCTAATCAAGTTTGTGACGAGTGTTGTGTAAAGAGAATTTTAAGGTGGAAGAATTGAGGGTGATGAACAAGATCAAGAGGGACAAAAACTCAAGCTTGGGGATGTACCCCTAGGCTCACCCTACATATATCAAATAAGTACAAGAATTTAAGCTTGGGGATGCCAAGCCACCTCACTTCAACCATCTTGATACCAAGTAAGTAAGCCTAGCTATATGGCTATAAAGAAAGCGCTTTGCGGGAGGCAACCCGGTTATTTTTGTGTGTGATTTTTCTTTGTGTCCTCTTGCTGTAACAAGAGATTTGTGTCTAGTTAGTTTCTGGAGTTTTTAATAAAGTGCCAAGTTTTACCCATGTTGGTCTTGAAAAGTTGCTATTTGAGTTCGGAGATTTTATTCCTGCACGAATCTGTGCACGGTATGATTTTTAATTCTTATTCTGTAACTCCGAATGAGCTCATATTTGAACTGTAGTTGCAACTTTTCATCCTCTGTATGCATGAATTTTTTCGGAATTTTTCGAGAAAGTTTGGTAGGGTAGAAAAATACGTTTTGCTGCTGCTGTTTTTCTGGACAGATTCTGTCCCATTTTGTTTGATGCATGCTTTGAGCTTTTAAGTTGAATCTTTTTGATCCAATTGAGTTTATGAGTAGGCATACAACATTATACACTTTCTGGACATTCATATGAATTTTTGTTCAAGGATTATATGCAGCAAGAAACCTATTTGTTTATCACTATTAATGCACCCCACAGAAAAGAATGGGAGAAACGGTGTTTTGAAGTTTTTTCACAGGGATTGGAGGAGATGCACCAAGAGCTATCCAAGGATGGTGAAGACCATAAGCTTGGGGATGTGAAGACAACCCCGCTGGACCTACACACTCTCGGTTTGCACACGTCCAACTTCTGTTTTTCGATCAAAACACTTTATCGCATAAACTTGGAGCGTCGTTTTTGTTTTTGTTTGAGTCTTGAGAGACCACCACACTATCAATTATATATGAGAGAGCTACTGGAAATATGGGTTGAAATATGTGGATGCTATTATCATGATGGGAAAAGGGATGTTTGAGTTGATTTTTAATGATACATATAGTTGCATGATTCATGAGCTTGTTATGAGTAATATGTAAATGCTTTTATCAAGAGTTATCACTTATTCATGTTTTGATGCTGAAAGTTATTTCACTTTGTTTAACATGGATTAGTTAGTTCTATGGACACTCATGCATGCATCTAGATGGTCAACTTTCTCCCTTTTGCTAGCCCAAAAATTCCAACAAAAAAACTTGTTTCCAACACCTTCAACCAAAGTTATTCCAGTGAGTCCACCATATCTACCTATAGCTTATGCTATTCCGAGTATGTTCATCATGATTTTGTGTTATCTATACCTCTGAATGAAAATGATTATGTTATTGATTGCCATGGGAAAAGTTGGTTATATAGCTCTCACGAACTTGATGCACATTTTACTATCATTGCAATAAATAAAACATGACCCATTGTGATTAAGATTATGATGCTAGTGGCTTGATAAATGTTCGGTTGGGAGTTAGCCCATATGTGCTGTCACATGCAAAGCTTTCAACATGCACTCATTCATTTAGTTGATATCATGTACTTTTGTTTATGGATGCCTATCATGGTGAAATATGAGGAAATGAAGTAGTTTAAATGAGTTTGTATAAATGGTTAGAGAGACGCCTGGGCCGCTAATCTAAGCCATGCATTATTCATGGTGGAAATTTACTTACATGCTATGGTGAATCTATGATACACCTTACAATAAAAAGCTATTCCAATGGTAAATAAAAAGGGTGTTGAGGTTTTCATTTGTTTGTTTGTCTTGTCATTTTGATATGGGCTTGTTCCATATCCTGGGACAAGAGGTACCCCAGTTGACGCTCTTGATGATACTATTATTACTTACAATGATATAAATTGAACTTGCTTTGTTTCCTAAGTTGAGTAATCATGGTGTAGGTACTTGTATTCAAGGGGCATGAGACATCCAACCTTTACTTTGTCAAGCACACTACTCATATTTGCTTCACTTTAAACTTAATCATTCAAGATGCTATGATAGGGGAATGAGAGCTTGACACCAAGATACCACATTGCAATCATTAACTTAAGTAGAGAGTTTGGAAGTTGATGAAACTTATGCATGCTTTACCTCTACTCATATACATCTTTCCAAAGTGTCACCTATCATATTCAGATTTTCATCATCACTCTATGACCATGTAGGATGTCTACTTATCATTATGCATACATGTGTCCATACTACTATCTGTTATGTTACACTTTGTGAACTATCATGAACATCCTTGTCTTGAATACTTGATATCACTTCATAAACTATTTGCATATTGCTACTCCTTTGAAGAATGAATCATTTGACTATATGTAGCAATAGTAATCATCTTTGATATTCATTGTTAAGTATTAAATTGCAAAGTCCATGTTAGTTTTATCATCTTCATACTCGAGGACGAGCATGGATTAAGCTTGGGGATGTTGATGCATGTAAAATGCATACATGAACTTTGCACTTTAATTGCTTATATTCCAATCATATTTGCATCATATAAGGGTTATATCAATGTTTTATAATGATTTTGGGAATACTTCATAGTTTTCCCATTTATTTGGAATTAACCCTGTTTTTCCAGAAAACGTCTTTTTTAGTGTTTCAGACTTTCCGGGAGCTTCGGGACTCCAAAAAGGGCAAGGTCAAAGAGCACGGTTCAGAATTTTCGAGACGAACGCAATGGGCTTAAATTGAAGACCAGAAGCCCAACAGGCTGGAAATGGGAGGGTCCCACGCGGCCTAAAGTACATGGCCGCGTGGGCCTATCTCGTTTCCACCTCGGAGCTCCGTGGCCGTCGATCTTTCGTCCACCGACTTCGTCTTGACCTAAAAACGCCTATAAAAAAGGTCTCCTGGCGTTTCGCGAAAGGAGGCGGCGGAGAAACAGAAAACCACGAAACAGAGAGTCAGAAGGCTGCCGCCGGAGAAGATCGGAGGGGGAAACGCCGCCGGAATCACCTCCGGAGGGCTCCACCCCCCTCCGGCGTGTTCATCATCGACATCTACAGCAAGATCATCTCCATCTCCCCACTGTAAACTCTTGGCAAACATGATGTGTGATGCAATATACTATTCCCTTGATCTATTGTGTCTCCCATCTGTGTTTGAGAAGTGATTTGTTCATGGCACTTGTGAAATAGTTCGTTGATTGGTTGCATACAAGTGTTGTTATCTTTTATGATTGTCTTTATGTACAATATATGAGTGCACGCATATGTTGGGGAATGCATGTAAGGTGATCACCGTAGCGTAATGGATTGAGTAGGACATGTCGGAGTAGAGAGAAACCGGTGTCTGAGACTTGAAGTTACTTTATGGGGGATATATATGGGGGACCCTAGAACTTAAGGCTATGGTGGGACAATTATGTCTTAATAATTCTTGTGCTGCACATTTATTTGGCCATGAGATCCATCATAAGAGTTGTGTTATTGCTCATTTACTTGGCTACACCTATTTATGGCTCCCACCTAAAAGAAACAACTAAGACTGAAACATGTGCTTCACTAATTGTGACAACCACGCGAATGAAATAACAATTGCTAGAACATTTGCTCCCTTGAGATATTTGCTACTTGAGATATTTGATACTTGCTGCTTGAGAAACTTGCTTGAGAAACTTGCTACTAGATAAATCCATTCCACGTCACTTGCTTCCATTAGTTAGATCCTTTCATATTTATTGCTTTGCATAAAAGGCCATATAAGAGGGTTATAGGGCTTTAGAGAATAGATAGTTTACCTTCAGCTCCTCGTGGGTTCGACACTCAAATACTTATCGAATTGTGCTACAGTGATTCCTTGCTCTTGGGGATTATCAGCAGGCCGTGACGATCGGGTGTCACACATATCGTCGTTCGCATACAGTGGGTGTAAGACATGTTTGCACAAGCGTATACGCGGAAGGTTATTATGGCGAGCCTAGCATGTACATACATGGCCTCGGAACACGGTGACCGAAAGGTTAAGCATGAGTCACAGAGTTGTTGTGATTGACATATCGATGTCTACCTTTGAAGTTATGTTGCCGGCTCTGACGATGAGGGGTTGCATAATGGATGAGGATCGTGTAATCACTAAAACGATTTGAGGGATGTTCGTTTTGAGTGGGAGTTCTGGTAGTTTTATTTTATTAAAACTTGAACCCATATTTATTATGAACAAAGTCTTTATATTTTGCAAAACCTTTGTAGATATTAACCAGTGTAATAGCCCTCTTTAAAAATTAGGCGCATTCCTGCGATTGAGAAACTTAAAAGGTTGGGTCCAAACTTCATAGTTTTATACGGTAGCTTGAGGATACTCCTTGTTTAAACCATTAGCTCTATGTGATACAATACCCGCTAGGAGATAAATCTGGAGATTCCGCTAACAAAAGGATAATTTGGATTATCAAGTTTTGTGCGGATAATTTCATCATAGTCCAGTGTATGCTATGATCTCTACCATAGAGAATTAACTGTGGGTGCGAGTTGTCAGATCGCGAACATATGAGATGATCGATGAACTCGAGATACAGCGCAAGTTGGCTTGATGAAGTTTATCAGTACTTTGACTATTTTTCTTCTCAAACCAGATGGAATAGAACACTCGCATTGAAGGAGCACGTGGCAGTCATACTTGATGACATTGGTCATACTTGATGACATTGAGACGCCTCGCTCAACTCGATCACTGGATGACATGCAGCGTTGCTAGATGCAAATGCTTTGTCATAGACTATGTCATGCAAGGGGAATTGTTCACCTTCATGAATTCTTGATTGCATTGAAGAATCAAGAAGATGAAACAGATCGCCGGGAAGTCATCAATGATGATGGTGTATATATGATATACACGTTATGAATGTTTTACCTAAGCAAGTACTCGCAATAGTGACTAAAATTTGATACTAGTCATGTTTTATGAAAACCAGATTTACTGCTTGAGTAGCTTGGTTGATGAGGAGACAATGTGTGTTGATGATGGCAGACAAGATGTTGTGATGGCCATAGACACTCTCCCTCTACATCTACCATTTGAATAAATTCTTTTGTGATCGCCTGTTAGTATGATCGTTATAAGTGTGTCTCTTCTAACGAGACGATTGTTCATATATGTTAGTGACAAAATCGTTGTCCTATATTTATGAAGTAATGATCATACGCCGATTTGAATTTAGATAGTAGAAGCTCCCACATTCATAACATTAATGCCAAAAGATACAAACTTAATAAAGACACCACATTCTTGTGGCACTAACGTTTAAGTCATGTCAATGTTATAGTAAATGAAGAAGCTCCATTCAGATGGATCTCCGAGTCCTTAGATTTTGATCTTTTGACACTTGCAAGATAACTAAGACACCGTTTTCGGAAAGCGGGCATATAACTTATTGAGAATCATGCATATGGATGTATGTTGATCAATGAAGTAATTAACGTGTAGTGGAAATCTTTATTTCGTAAAAACTTCACAAATGATTCGAGTAGATATGGATATATCTACTTGATCAAATGTTGGTCTGAAAGGTTTTAATTTGATCAAACAAGTTCGAAGTGAAGTAGAAGATAAACTTAACAAGAAAATCAAATTACTGCGATACAGATCGAGGAAATGAAGATTTGAGTTATAAGGTTGGCATATCATTGGAAGACTTGTGAAAAGAGTTCCACAAATTACGTCGCATGGAACACCATAGTGTTGTGGTGTGTTTGGACGTCGTAATCGCACCTTATTGGATAGCGTGTGGTAAATAAAATCTCTTATCTAATTATTGTGATCATTGGAGTCATATGGTAGAAACAAAACATTCACGTTAGATAATAGGGAAACCATCTAATCCGTGGAGGCAATACCATATGAGTGATGGCATGGCTTTTAGCCTAGATTGTCGTTTCAGTAATTTAGTGTTTCGATGTGATCAAACCTAAAATGGATAATTCTTTGTAGTATTGATGCATGTAAAATGCATACATGAACTTTGCATTATATTACTTATATTTCAATCATATTTGCATCATATAAGGGTTATATCATTGTTTTATATTGATTTTGGGGATATTTCACAGTTTCCCTATTTTTCTGGAATTAACCCTGCACTGGCAGAAATCCCTATTTTCTATATTTTGATGTTTCAGGGACCCAAACGACGTCCAAATGACCTAATATTTTGCGGGGATCATTTTTTGGAAGGAACAAAGCGTAGGAGCGAAGGAAGCGAAAAAATGGAAACCCGAGGGCCAAAAGAGGTGGGCCCACGCGGCCAGATTCCTTTACCGCGTGGGACCCCCTATCCTGGGCCTCGAGCCTCCGATGTCGTCGATCTTCGTCCCCGTGCCTTCGTCTTAACCTAAAAACGACAATAAAAATAGTCCCCCGACGGCGTTCGGAAGGAGCGCCGCAGAAACACAAAACCACGAAACAGAAGACCTGGAGCTGCAGATTGGAGGGGGAAAACTCTGGCGGGGCGCTGCCGGGGTGGTCTCCATCTTCTCCAACATCTCCACCATCATCACCATGATGAAGGGGGAGTAGTCCACCCCCTGGACTTTGGGTTTGTGGTGGTAACTTGATCTAATCTCTCTATGTATGATCATTATTGAAGTCCATATGATGTGCCTTGCATAAGTATGGATCTATCTATGTAATTCCTATGGTGGATATTGTGGTATGAGATGATATTTGTTATGCATTTACCGTTGTGTTGGATCTTTTATGACTTGTCATACTTTGGAGATATTCTATGATGCATGTGATGGTTCGATTTATGCATAATGCCTTGTTTATCCATGTCATGAGGTGATTGACACCACCAAGTGTAGATAGATGAGAGAGATGTGGTCATGCACACGAAATATGAATCATTGCACTAGTGTTTAGAATATTGTCCATTATGAAGTATGATGTATGTAGGTACGGGATGGCCGATGTGACAACGGCATATGTATTGAGTGACACAATACAGCCCAACATCCTTTATCTGGGGGTAAAAAGGAAGAAGTATGATGTGGGAGTGACAACAAACCACGCTAGCCTTACGAGGGTGACCTAGCAACATAAATGATTATTTTCTTTCAACTATGTGTTTTAGGACATGTAGCCGTCATAGAAGTTTACCATTAAAGCATGACAATTGTGTGTACTTTTTATCTATAACATGATAATCACCATAGATGGGAGAGAGGATTGAGTGAACCCATGAACCCATGTCCATTGTTCCTATAAGAGAAAACCTTTGTCTTGTCCTCTTGCATTGAAGAGGATTGGGACACTTTTACATTCTTGTTTTGTTACATTAAACTTCCATCCATTAAATCAACCATCTTGTTCTTTAAACTGTTTAGTGCATAATCAACTAAAACTTGTGACACTTTAGTTGTAGGGAATAGATAACTTTTCCTTCTTGCTCCTGCGGATCGATACCCTACTTCCACATTGAGTGATGCTAAAGTGATCCCTGCTCTTGGGGGTTATCAAGTACTTTTCTGGCGCCGTTGCCGGGGAGCGTAGCGCTAAAGTTTTTATTCTCGTGTGTGCTAGTCATTAGATTTATTTTCAGTTCTGCATTTCTTTTTGTTTGTTTTACATCTTGCAATCATCTAAGCTTGGGGAGGTTTTCCTCTTTAACTTGTTTGGTTGTGAGTTTTTCTTAGATTTACTTTCAGCTTTGCATTCACTTTATCCATATATCAAAAACCCAAAAAAATTAGAAAATGGAAAAGTATTATGAAAACGCCATGATAGCTGCTGAATTTAGAAAATCAAATGAAGGGAAAAATATTAGGAGGCTACATAGAGCTTCTAAATAAAATTGCTAGTGGGCTGCTTAATTATCATGAGGAAGAAATTTGTTGCTCTGAATACTTTAGACACTTTGAATTCCAATGCCCTTCCAATAAAGAACATGTTATTGCAACTTATCATACATGGAATTATGCTCACTTAAGGATGGAAGAAGTAGAGAAATTTGTTATTTTTATGGCAGCCTATGAATTATACACCTTCATTGATGAACATGAAACCTGCCCTATAGCTTCTCAATTTAAAGTTTTGATTGCCACTATCCTTGATCTCTGCATAGTTGAATTTAATGAAAATATCTATGTTGTTGACACAAGGAAGAGAGCTGCCCAAGAAAGCTCTAATATTTTGCAGGAAGAAGATGACAAAAGCCTAAGCTTGGGGATGCCCATGCAGCCCCAAGAGGAGGACAATGAAGAGCAAAAGGATGAAGGAAATGATGAACTAGAGGAGGAAGCAAATGAGGCGCCACCTCCATCATCCACATATGAGGTTGAAAATCAAACTCAAACTTTTATTGATGATGATATTTATGATAGACTTTTTTTTATGATGATGATGAGGAAGATCAACCTATGCTTAATGAGAACATCATTGATAATGATTTTAAAGATAATGAGGAATATGGGTTGGATATATTTTATGATAAATCATTAGATGACCCACCTTGTGACATAATACTACCTGTGGAAGGGGTTGATGAAATTAGAATTGCTAATAATAATGAACCTTATGATGAATCTACATTTAAACAAGATATCAATATGCACACTTCTTTTAATGATTCACATAATGGCTGGGTGCAAAACGCCTTAGGAGAAGATGATTCTACTATTGTTCCTACTATACCCAATTCACTATATGATAGTACTCTAGATGATGGTCCTAATTTACTTGATAAATCTCCACACTTAGAAATAGTTACTACTTTATGTGGGAACACAAATAGTGATGGGGTAATCTCTAGTTGTAATGACACTCCTATTCATGCTAGTCCTACATTTTTCTTGAGCTCTCCCATTCACACCTTAGAGGAGAAGTTTTCATATGTTGAAAAATACTTATGTGGGCTGAAATCATCTTGCACTAATAACCATTACACCCACAACAATAATGTTTATGATGTTTCTTGCAATTATTTTGAAAGAGGAAAGCATGCTAATGAATTCCATAACAAAATCAATGACCCTCTTTATGTGCCTAAAGTATCTAAGTTGCATGATCCACATAGTTATATTGATGAATTTGCTTCTAGTGATTGCAACTACTATGAAAGAGGAGGTGACAAGTGCCCTCCTTATACTTGTGAAAATTATAGGTTGTACACATCAACTGGTAATATGCGTGGTTATACTTTTGTGTGCTGTGATTCATTCATCTATAAAATGCCCATGCATAGGAAGAAAGTGAGACTTCGTTGCCATTGTTTCCATATCTTGTGTTGCTTTTTGCCATGCTTTGACTTGATCATTATCTTGATTGGCATGAGCACACCTTGGGACCTTGGTATTTAGTTGCCATTTTACTCCATAGTAATAAAGTTTTCATCTTAGTGTTTAATAGAGTCTAAATAAAGTGCCAAGTTTTACCCGTTTTGGTTTGAAAAGGTTGCTATTTGTATTCGGAGATTTTATTCCAGCACGAATCTGTGCACGGTATGATTTTTCATTTCTATTCTGTAACTCCGAATGAGCTGAGATTTGAACTGTAGTTGCAACTTTTCATCCTCTGTAAGCGTGAATTTTTTCATATTTTTTCGACATATTTAAGTAGGTAGAAAAATGCGTTTTGCTGCTGCTGTTTTTCTGGACAGATTCTGTCCCATTTTGTTTGATGCATTCTTTGAACTTTTAACTTGAATCTTTTTTATCCAATTGAGTTTATAAGTAGGCATACAACATTATACACTTTCTAGACATTCATATGAATTTTTGTTTAAGGATTTTATGCAGCAAGCAATTCATTTGTCTATCACTACTAATGTCGCCCCACAGAAAAGAAATGGAGAAACGGTGTTTTGAAGTTTTTTCACAGGGATTAGAGGAGATGCACCAAGAGCTATCCAAGGATGGTGAAGACCATAAGTTTGGGATGTGAGACAACCCCACTGGACCAACACACTCTCGGTTTGCACACGTCTAACTTCTGTTTTTCGATCAATGCACTTTATCGCATAAACTTGGAGCGTCTTTTATTTTTGTTATTTCGGTTTGTTTTTTATTTGTGAGACCACCACTATCATTTATATATGAGAGAGCTACTGGAAATTTGGGTTGAATTAAGTTGGATGCTATTAAAAAGATTGGGAAAGGGATGTTTGAGTTGATTCAAAAGATACATATAGTTGCATGATTCATGTGCTTTTTAATGAGTATTAATTTGCAAGTGTTTTATCAAGAGCTATCTTTTATTCATGTTTTGATGCTGAATGTTACTTTACTTTGTTTAACATGGATTGGTTAGTTCTATGGGCACTTATGCATGCATTTAGACGGTCAACTTTCTCCCTCTTGCTAACCCAAAAATTCCAACAAGTAAAAACTTGTTTTCCAACACCTTCAACCAAAGTTTTCCAGTGAGTCCACCATATCTACCTATTATCTTTATGCTATTCCGAGTATGTTTATCATGCTATATTGTATTATCTATACTTCTGAATTAAAATGCTTATGTTATTGATTGTTATGGGAAAAGTTGGTTAAAAAGCTCTCACGAACTTGATGCACACTTTACTTTTATTGCACTTAATAAACATGAACCATTGTGATTAAAATTATGAAGTTGTGAGCTTGACAAGAGTCTTGGTTGGGAGTTAGCTCATATGTGCTGTCACATGGCAAGCTTTCAACGTGCTCTTAATTATATTTAGTTAATATCATGTATGTAACATCCCAAATTTTGGAACTAAGAAAAACCTAGTTTCACAAGACCCAAAATTCAGAACCAACAAAAACTTTTTGAAATGTTTCACTGATGATTGTGTTTTCCTTCCCATTGCTATGTTTGAACTTGTGTGACTTGTTGTTTAAGTTGTTTGACTAGTAAATATAAGACCCAACCAATATAAAAATATATTTAACTTTGGTGATCATGTTATGACAAGAAAATATTCCATATATCTTTTCCATTCTTATTTTGACCAACTCCATTTCAATGATACTTGGTTTATCAACAACCAAAACTAATACCAGTATTTGAGAAAGTAAAAGTATTTCCAAAATTGTGTGTTTCCAAAATTATGGAGATCTATATGCTATCTCCTACCTATTTCTCAACCCTGGTATTTTGCAGGTGTATACAACTCCCATTTTATAAACTCTTATTTTCACTCCATTTGAAAATAACACTAGTGGGAAATATATCACCCACATATATTATTTTTTTCAAATCTTTTTGAAAACTATTAAGTTATTAGTGGAGATATTTCCTAAACATCATCTTGTCATAATTAGGAGTGGTCACTTTTCCTCAATATAGCATTGTGGAAATGGTGGTATGATTAATTCTTGTGGTTTGAATTGTGTGGACTTGGTTGTGATTGTTTGCTTGTTGGACTTATGGTTGTATTGATTGTTAATTCTTGTTTTATTGTTTGCTTGGGTGAATAATTACCCCAATGTACTTGAGTGATAAGTTGAAAACACACTTGACAACAAATTTGGAATGTGACTTAAATAAAACAAAACTCCTAAAATTATTCAACAAATGGAAATTAAGATCATGAGTTAAAGAAATGATCTAAATAAATTATTTTCCCTACCTAACTATCTATTTCCTTCAAACAAATATTTTCTCTATGAAAATAAAAATTATTTGAAGTTAATATATTTGTCAAGGAAGTTCCAAGAGTTCAAAAATAATATTTTGAACTTGCTTCAAAATTTCTAAAGGATTATAAATTTGTTTTTAAGAAAAATGCCATATTTAAACCCTATGAACAAAAGTTGTTCAAAACATTTTATTTTGACACTCCAATTTTTGTGGAGCTTCTACATGATATGGGGAGGCAACCTGATTTTTCTCATAATTTTCTAAAATGTTTTAGTGCCTCAAATAAATCCCTTAAAGCCACTGCAAATAAAAGAAACATGAAAAGAAGAAAGCACAGGGGGTTTTCTGCAAAAATGTCTTATTCTTCCTGTCGCCACAGTCTGTGAGGACCCCTCAGACTACCAGTCCGAGGTGCCCACGTTATGTAAACAGATCACGATCCCAATGATCAGTGCATCGCGATCACATAACCAACATGGTATACAAAGTTACATCATTCAAACGTACATACAAGTCTTACACAAATAAATAGTGGTCACATGACCAAGTCTGCATTCATCGTCACACAAGACGAAATTAACTATGACACAGCGGAAGCTTGCGGTTAGCGTCGGCCCTCGTCACAACCAGACGCATTCCCACAGAGCAGTTGACCGGTGACACTCAGTTGGCGTAGTCGTCGGCGTACTCCTCCTCCTCGTCGTACATCTCCTCGTTGAAATCTGGACGTTTGAATATCCAGGGACACAGCCATATGAGTACATTTACGTACTCGCAAAACCACCTCAAGGCTTAAGTTTTCATGGTAAATGCAATAAAAACGTTTTCGAAAACTGGGATAGCTGCTGTTTACGACTATAGGGCTTAGTTTTCGCAAAAAATGCTGCAAGACATAGAGAATACGACATCTCTATATCTTTGTTGAAAATGACGTTTAGAGATAGAATTCTCTCTTGTAGAAATAGCATGAGCTATCTCCACATTTTTAAACCATTTTCGTAGAACTTTTCAAAGACACTAGGATGGGGATACCCGTTTTTTCTTTCCACGAGATCAGACTGAGTTGTCTCCCCGAGACCAACCATCTTCTCCCAAATCCGTACCTCCCAGGTACCTTCTTGATGCCTCCTTGTTTCCACCGAGAAAACCACTTTTCTTTAGAAAACATAAAAATTGCCCATACGCCTAGATCGGTGGCCTTTCCAACCGTCCATGACCGCGGACACGGCTATTCGAATAGTTTTACACTCTGCAGAGGTGGTGCACTTTCACCACACCAAATGGTCATTCCGCCGTGTTCAGCCACGGCCCGCCATACGACAGTATGCGGGGGTTCGGATAACCAGATCAAAGCTTTTCACTATGTCCACACTAGTACAGAGGACTCCCGATAGGTTTGTTCCCCTCGGCACCGTGTGCTCCACTAGACCCCTGGTCTCTCCCGGGACGCCACACCGCCACGGCAGGGGACCCAACGTAATCGTCCGGCTGCGGATCTTCCCACATGTGTATTGCCTCGTACAAACGACAACCCGGCTTCGAGGGCCTCGCCCTTATAGAGTATGAGATCCTCCGTACTAAAGTGGACAAGCTTCCGGCTAAGCCCTACCCATCTAAGGTAATGTGGTTGCACGGGTTAATTGTTCGGGCGGCCGCTAGGGCAGTACTTTGTTTTTCAGAAACATCTCCACCTCCGACTGCTCCCGGCAGCTCGGGTTTTCTCAAACTCACCGAATGCTCCCAGCACTTCGGATTTTCATAAACAACTCCATTTGCCCCCAGCAAAATGGGTTTTATAAAACACTTTCTCGCCGATCGCTCCCAGCGACTCGGGTTTTCCTCCGAAAACATTTTTATCAAAATCAGGCTCCCATCCTAAAGTTTTGAGATAAGGATATAAAGATACACTACTAGAAAATATAATCTTCTTGATAGTGCCTTCAGAAGAAGGCTTCTCAAGTAAACACTTATTTTTATAAAAATCTATTATATACTAGTAGATATATCTCTAGCCAAACAATATTTTGTAAAATAGTTTTTGGGTGACAAAATGTCACAGGAGAAATAAAGCATGCATTATTTTATTTTTGAAAACAAACATGCTTTGTGCAAATAATAGGATTTCTGTAGAGTGTTGAGGTGGCTTGCCTTGCTCAGCAAAGTGTCCCTGGTCTTGTTCTTCTTCGTAGACATGTTCAGCTTCCACGTACTGCTCCTCCTCTTGCGGTTCTAAAGTACCGGAAAAATAAACGGAACTACCGTCACTCTAAGAAGCAGGTTGACAACAATCTAAAGTAACTAAACCATACAGCAAGCACTTCAAACACAAACACCTCTGGATAAATAAATCTAAAACAATCCTAAACACAAACATGGCAATAAACAAAATAATCGCAAACACTAGATGCTAAGATGAACATGCTAAAAGAAGAGTAGCGAGAGACACTAAAATACTTTTAGAATGTTTAAACTAGGTTAGCACAAGGTAACTCAAGGTTTGGACTTGAGATGGAATAACAATATTCCACAAACAAGTCAATTAGAAACAGTGAATTAAATTAAGACTTTTTAATAGTGGCAAAATTGCTGTTTTGGGGAATAATGCACAAGTCCTAAAATAATGTTCAGAAAATTAAATCGTTCTACCACAGTACCCCTAACAATCATACCAAGCTAAGACAATTTGATTTGCAAACAAAACATTTTTCTTTTGAGAACTAAAAATGCTACAAGTGCTACTGGTCCTAAAACCAAAAGGATTGTAGATTCTATTCTAGGAAACTCCTGCATGCATGATTAATTTCTAAGGCAAGGTATTGATTTTATCTTTCTGTAGAAATTGGATTCACTCAGTTTGGATAATCCTAACTCAAGATATCTCAAAATGAGTGGAAAACATACTTTTTAAAAGATTTAATGCTCAGCACAAAGTACAAATTATTTTTAGACCAAACTAGCTCTGCATGTTTAGGAAAACACACGGGCATCTAACAAAAATACTCCTAAACAACACGCACAAACAGATCTAGCACAAAAGAATTAAACTAAACACATAAAAATAACCGGAACTGAAAAAGATTAAAATCTGGAAATTAAAACGTCCACGGGCCGAGGTTGGGCCAGATCTGGCCGCGGTCAGCGCGGATCTGGGCCGCACGCGAGCCAGGCCGGCCCAACTGCTTGAGCTGCGCGGCGCGCGCGCGGAAAACGGCCGGCGCCGGGCTGGGTTCAAACAGGGCCGTAGATCGCCGGATCTACGGCTCTCCTTCGTCGTTTCCGACGCGACGTGCGCGCAGAAGAACCAGAAGCGGGGGAAGAATGGCGACGGCGGGGAGCTCACCTAGGGCTGGTGCATGCGGCTTTGGAGGGTTGCGGACGGCGGAGAAGGTCGAGGGAGAGGTGCGGGCACGGGCTGCGTCAGCGGAGATGGCCGGAATCCATGGCGACGTCGAGCTCGAGCTCCACGGGGCGAGGACGGATGCGACGCCAACGGGTGGGCTCTGTTTAAAAGAAAAGGGGGACAGGTTAGGTCTCACAGAGAGGAGCTCGGCAAGCCAACAATGGCAAAGAAAGGTGGAGAGAGGCGCTGGCAATCGCTGCCCGAAGCTGGTGGTCACCGAGACGAAAACCTTCTTCTCGAGAGGCGCAGAGGGCTTGAGCTCGGGCGTGGCTTCGTGGGAGGGGAGTGGGAATGTGTGTGGGTCTCAGGAGGGTGGAAATGAGCAGTGGGGTGGGCGAGGGAGTGAGATATGGTCTCGGGTCCGGTTTAGGGTTTCACGGGTGAGGGAAAGTGAGGGAACAAGCTGGGCTCGTCTATTGGCTAGCGTGAGCGGTGGAGGGGAGGGCAGAGAGGGTTTGGTCGGGGAGGGACGTGTCCTGGCCAGTGAGAGGAGAGGGAGTGATCTCCCGTTGGTTGGTTTTGGAGAAAGGAGGGAGATGAGTGGAGGAGAGGGGTGAGAGAGGGGCTGGCAAGTGGGCCAGGGGTGGGGGGCTGGTCTCCCTCTTTGTTTCCAGCAGAGAGAGTCGTTGGAGAGAGGATAGATTAGGTTTTCAGTTGTTTTAGGTGATTAGGGGAGAGTGCGCAGAATTAATTTGATACCATGCTCAACACTAAAATTTAAGCAAGCAGGGGCTCAAGGATGGACCCAAAGAATTTTTCTAGCAAGCACAGGTGATAGAGAAGAGAGGGGTGTAGGTGCATTGCCCAAAGGGGTCCTGGTTTGTTTAGGGTGAGAAGTGCAAAAGTGCATACAACACAAGTCAAATGGTCACTGATTTGACTAGCCTTCTAACCCTAAATATTTAAGTGATTAAGCAAGGTGTCAACAATTAACCAAAGTCATGTTTTGCAAAAATAGGTGACAAAGATCAACTTGGATAAAGAGCAAGTCAAAACTTGTTCCAGATTTGCTTAATATAGGGTCCTAGAGTTGCTATGTTTTAAAAGACATGAAGATCATTAAATTTGATTTAAACATGCTAAATTTGTATTTGTGTTACTATCAAAGGATACCACCAAGCCAATAAGTTCAAGCAAAACAATAAGCTCACACAATCCAAGCATAAACATAATGTTGACTCATTAAATCACTTGCTCATTTTCAAGTCACAAAATCTAATCATAAGCAGAGAGTTTCAAACAAACAAGAAATTGAACAAATAACCCAACTTGAAGATTAAACAAATATATATTTTGTGAGGTGGTGATCAATACAAAAATGACAAGATTTTGAAGAAAGAAGGTTAGACCACTTCCTAGTAATAGTTTCCAAAGAAATACTCCCTCCGATCCGGAAAGAGGTTCGGAGGTTATACGTACAGTTTGTGCTACGTACGTTAGTTTCTCGTGACGTTTTTTATGGACCGGAGGAAGTATTAAATTAGGAGTTTTTGAAATAAGAGTTGCTAAGACTAGCAACACATTAAACTCAAAATAAATTAGGACTTATTATATGGTCCTTTATAGTGTTGCCAACATATAGCTTTTGGAAGTAATTTTATTTTCTCAGATAAAAGGTCTTTGGGTAGATGCTAAGATCAAAACATCAGGGTAAAAGATGTTGGGTAAAAATAGGATAGGAGAAGATTTATGGACTATTTTACTTGTCATTACGTTGATCACAAGGGTCAAATTATAACTAGGTTGAGTTTCAAGGTTGATAAGAAGAGAGGTCATTCACATAATCACAAACCACATCAAGTCAAACAGAGCAATCATGAGTGAAACACAATCAATAAACAAGACAATTCAAAAAAAAATTGTTGGTCCTAAATTTTGGGTCTTTTGTAATTAAGTTTTTCTGGCTTCCAAAATTTGGGACGTTACACAGTAGCCGCGGCATGGCGACAGTGCCGACCTCGCCATCACCGGAGCCACGGCGCCGCCAGTTTTAGGTCGTCGCCGATGCGATGGAACGTGAGCCGTTGGATCCTTGATCCACAGCAGCGTACCGCTTCGCGTTAGATGAGAGGCTGACAGGCGGACCCCACTGTCAGACTTTTAAACATTATCCAGTGCGCGCCGCGTTTCGGTTGAGTCACTGACGAGTGGACCCCACCCGTCAGGATTCTCAACATTATCCATAACAGAGAGATTTTTCTAATTTAAATCTCTCTGAAATTCAGTACTGGCATCAACTTTAAAATTCAATATCTCGAGATTTACATATCCAAATAAATCAAATCCAAATGTTCTTGAAATCTTATGAAATTGTTTAACCAACCCAAGTGGTTTCATTTCATTTAGATAAATAATAAAAATGTATTATTAAAAATACCACAGAAGGTTTAAAATCTAAACTTGTTTGTTTCTGATACTCTATTAACCGAAATAATACCAAACAAATTTTATTAGCTTGGTACTGTGATCTATTAGCTTCCCTAATTTCGGTAGAGTTAATTAAGCAATATTAATTGTTTGGCATTAGAATAAAATTAGCAAACCCTTCTGCACCAAAACAATTATAGATGCTTAATTATTAACCCAAATGAATTAGGACCAATTTTTTTGGATCACATTTAATCATTGTTAGTTACCCCTAAAAGGATTTAATTTTAGGATCAACAGAACTTAATTGGTAACTAAAACTTGATTATTAAGTTACTGGATAAAAACAATTATGTAGGGAGTTTGGTAACTCCAATTAATCGAAACTAAATTGTGTTGTCTTCTACACATCACTAGCTTTCTGTAGAAATTTAGTTTGTATTTTTGTGACCAACAGAACTTGAGTTGTGTAATTAAACATGTTCAACTAGTTTCTGCCGTATTTAAGACATAATTAAATATTGGTTAATTCAATTAAATTGAAACCAAATTGTGTTGTTTGATGTGTGCAGTGGCTATTTATAGCATTTAATATTGTAATGTTGTGATGTTGATTGAGTACTATAGTGATTGTTTGTATTTGTTTGTTTATTAATTAGACGAGAACGCTGTCGGATTTATCGAGGAAATGGAATTTGTTGAACCGGAGGATCAAGACCAAAGTCACTTTGTCGAGCAAGGCAAGCTACTCTCTGAGCTTGCAACCCAAATATATGCACCTACTTTGATAACATGATTTACTCTTAAGGCAAAGATTTTTCTAAAACCTTTTCAAAAGTATATGAAAATTATTTTGCCACCCTATGTAGAAGTACACGATAGTTGATATAAAATTATAGGATGGAAAAAATAAACATGGTTTATTCAAAACTCCTTTGAAAATACTTGTGTGATTATGGAATGCCGAGATGTCGGTGTTAAAGTGGAGAAATGGAGGATGGAGATGTTTATGAAAAATGCACAGTGTGTCCTAGTACTATGACGACCAATCTTAACCTGTGCGACCACATTTACCCACATATGGGAAAGGGCTTAGTCATATAATTTGCTCATATTAGTAGGGGATGCCTCATCGACGGAGATGACTCCGTTATGCATGAGGGGATGGTTTGGTGACCTACCCCTGACCTGGGTCCTCGCTCAAACTCTATGGAAAGATAAGGAGGAGGATTGAAGACTTCACCATGTGGTCGCCGGGAAAAACTATGAGTCCTCACACTTAGATTCCGACGGGCTGGGTTAAGTGTGGTGGAAAGTGTCATAAGGGCAGGGTCCTATACTAGCATGAGCAAAGGACAGGCTAGGGTCGGTGACTCAACTTCGCATACACTTTGTATGGCGGGACGTGGCTGACACGATGAGTTATCGGATGGGTGTGGGAAAAGCGTGCTACCTCTGCAGAGAGTGTAAAACTATTCGAATAGCCGAGTCCTCAGATATGGACAGTTGGAAGGCTGTCCTAAGACCATGTGCAAGTTTTGAAAAGAGTTGAGTTTTAAAAGAAAAATGAAGTGGAGAATGTTTTATACACCTATACCAACGGATCGGTATGAGGTTGTTGGAGACAAGTGGACCATGACGGGCTATGGTCGGAAAAAGGAGGAGTTTTGGAGAAACAGATAAAGTGGTGATTTTATTTAAGATAGTTATAAAATTCTTCTTACCTTTTTCAATAAAGATATAGAGATGTTTTAAATAAATAAAAGTCTGAAATTAAAATAAAACTAGTGCATACTCATGTTGGGGTAGTTTACGAGTACAATCAAATGTACTCATATTGGTTTCGTCCCTGGCTATTGTCTTAGCCAGACTTCGAGGAGCACTACGCCGAGGAGGAGTATGGCGACTTCTACGCGAACTAGGGATCTCCATAAGTCAGCTGCCTGTCGGGTCGTCGTTAGGATTTGATGTCTACTACGCCGTAGCTTCCGCTGATTATTTTGGGTTGGCCCATGAAGGCACCTATGTAAGACTTGGTCTAAATGACCATTTATGTAAGACTTTAATTTGGTACTGTAATGGATGTAAACTTTGGTATTCAGTTCGGATTATGTGCAACGACAGACTGATCACGGGATCGTTGTGTTAAGCATAATCGGGTATTTCGGACTGCTAGTCCGGGGTCCCCACAATGTACTTTTGTTTATGGATGCTTATCATGGTGCCAAATAAATGCGGAAACTTAGTAAGTTTGAGGAGTTTGTATAAATGGCTAGAGAGATGCCTGGGCCGCTAACCTAAGCCATGCATCATTCATGGTGGAAATTTACAGCGCACCAAAGTGAACATTCAGTGATGCACGTCATAATAAAAAGCTATATAAATAGTAAATAAAAGAGTGCTGAGATTGTTCATTGTCTGTTTGTCTTGTCATTTTGACATGGGCTAGTTTCCATGTCCTGAGGCAAGAGGTACACCAGTTGACGCTCTTGATGACGCTATTATATTACTTACAATGACTTTAACTTGAACTTGCTTTGTGGCCCGAGTTGAGTAACACCGTGGTGTAGGTACTCGTATTCACGGGGCATGAGGCATTCAACCCATACTTTGTCAAGCACATTACTCATATTTTCTTTCACTTTAAACTGTAACCATTCAAGATGCTATGATAGGGGTAATGAGAGCTCCACACCAATGAATACCACATTGCAAACATTAACTTAAGTAGAAGCATTTGGAAGCTATATGAAACTTATTCATGTTTTACCTCTACTTATTTATATATCTTTCCAAAGTGTCCACCTTTTATATTCAGATTTACAAGAATACTCTATGACCATTATAGGATGTTTTTACTTTTTATTATGCATACATTTGGTCCATAGTACTTTCTTCTATGTTACACTTTGTGAATTATCATTGAACATCCCTACATTGAATATTTGATATCACTTCATAATCTATCTTGTATATTGCTATTCCTTTGAAGAATGAATCATTTGACTCTATGTAGCAATAGTAATCATCTTTGATATCCATTGATAGTATTAAAAAGCAAAGTCCATGTTAGTTTTATCACCTTCATACTTGAGGACGAGTATAGGTTAAGCTTTGGGATGTTGATGCATGTAAAATGCATACATGAACTTTGCATTATATTACTTATATTTCAATCATATTTGCATCATATAAGGGTTATATCATTGTTTTATATTGATTGGCCATGCATCATTTGAATATTTCACAGTTTCCCTATTTTTCTGGAATTAACCCTGCACTGGCAGAAAACCCTATTTTCTATATTTTGATGTTTCAGGGACCCAAACGACGTCCAAATGACCTAATATTTTGCGGGGATCATTTTTTGGAAGGAGCAAAGCGTAGGAGCGAAGGAAGCGAAAAAATGGAAACCCGAGGGCCAAAAGAGGTGGGCCCACACGGCCAGATTCCTTGGCCGCGTGGGACCCCCTATCCTGGGCCTCGAGCCTCCGATGCCGTCGATCTTCGTCCCCGTGCCTTCGTCTTAACCTAAAAACGACAATAAAAATAGTCCCCCGACGGCTTTCGGGAAGGAGCGCCACAGAAACACAAAACCACGAAATAGAAGACCTAGAGCTGCAGATTGGAGGGGGAAAACTCCGGCGGGGCGCAGCCGGGGTGGTCTCCATCTTCTCCAACATCTCCACCATCATCACCATGATGAAGGGGGAGTAGTCCACCCCCTGGACTTTGGGTTTGTGGTGGTAATTTGATCTAATCTCTCTATGTATGATCATTGTTGAAGTCCATATGATGTGCCTTGCATAAGTATGGATCTATCTACGTAATTCCTATGGTGGATATTGTGGTATGAGATGATATTTGTTATGCATTTACCGTTGTGTTGGATCTTTTATGACTTGTCATACTTTGGAGATATTCTATGATGCATGTGATGGTTCGATTTATGCATAATGCCTTGTTTATCCATGTCATGAGGTGATTGACACCACCAAGTGTAGATAGATGAGAGAGATGTGGTCATGCACACGAAATATGAATCATTGCACTAGTGTTTAGAATATTGTCCATTATGAAGTATGATGTATGTAGGTACGGGATGGCCGATGTGACAACGGCATATGTATTGAGTGACACAATACAACCCAACATCCTTTATCTGGGGGTAAAAAGGAAGAAGTATGATGTGGGAGTGACAACAAACCACGCTAGCCTTACGAGGGTGACCTAGCAACATAAATGATTATTTTCTTTCAACTATGTGTTTTAGGACATGTAGCCGTCATAGAAGTTTACCATTAAAGCATGACAATTGTGTGTACTTTTTATCTATAACATGATAATCACCATAGATGGGAGAGAGGATTGAGTGAACCCATGAACCCATGTCCATTGTTCCTATAAGAGAAAACTTTTGTCTTGTCCTCTTGCATTGAAGAGGATTGGGACACTTTTACATTCTTGTTTTGTTACATTAAACTTCCATCCATTAAATCAACCATCTTGTTCTTTAAACCTGTTTAGTGCATAATCAACTAAAACTTGTGACACTTTAGTTGTAGGGAATAGATAACTTTTCCTTCTTGCTCATGCGGATCGATACCCTACTTCCACATTGAGAGGTGCTACAGTGATCCCCTGCTCTTGGGGGTTATCAAGTATACCTAAAGAATTAGTTGGGTACATGTCTCACGACATAGGCAAAATCGTTGCCGAAATATACCTTGAAAAGAAATAGTTTCTTGTCCAAGGGTATAAGTGGGAAAGAAAGTAGAGCAAGACGAAGTTAATGAACTTTCTCTCCAGACATCAGAGTGGCGCAACGGAAAGTGTTTCCAGTGTTGTCCTCCTCAATCGAAAGGAAAATAATGATAAAGATCATGATGCTCTGAGCTCATACTAAGATCGTAGGCATTCGAGGCTGTGTTCCGCAATGTGTGGTACGGCAATCTTGTTATGAACGTCATGTTAATGGAACATGACAAACCTACGAACTACGAAAAAGTGATGGTGAACCTAAGTCCGAAAATTGGCTATATGCCATGTATAATCTGAGATAAAATCCATGTACGATTACCAAGTAATGACTTGGGTAAGTCTTCTTGATGGGCTCCAGGCCATTGAGAGTAAATGGAATTTTATGACAAAATAGACACTGACGGTAAAACAGTTTCGACAAATTCAAAAGTTGACCACAACGAGATTTTGTCTCAAGTGGCGATGCCTAAGTCTGTTTAGTATTGTTCTACCAATTATTTTCAATTAAGAAATTGATGGATGGATAAAGAACCATGTACCCTAATGGCAACATTAAGGAAGAGTTGTAATCGGTACAACAAGTAGGTTTTGTTGATCCTAAGGATGCTGGACACGTATGCAAACTTCAGCTGTCCATTCATGGGCTGAAGCAAGCATATCGGAGCTGGAATCTTCACTTTGATAATGTGATCAAAGGATTTTGGAGTTGTCCAAAATAGTTGAAGAAACCTGCATTTACAAAGAAGTGAGTGGGAACTAAGTAGTTTTTCTTGATCTTATATGTGAATGGCATATTTGAGTGGGAGCTAAAAGAAATTCCCTTGTCTTATATACGGATGCCGTATTTAAGTGGGAGCTAAGTGTCATTCCTGATTTTATATATAATGACATATTGAGAATGATACAGATCCTCTAGTAAAGTATAAAGGATTATTTAAGTGATTAAATTTTCTATGAATGAAGTTGGGAGTATTAGGCATCAGGTCTATAATTGTATAGATCAAAAGGGGCTTAAGAACATTAGGTCGGAATATTTTCCTAGGTTAAGATTCTGAAGTGTTTTCAGAATAGAACAAGCGAAGAAAAATGTTCTTACTTGTATGACTAGGTAAAATATTAAGTTTATCTTGATGTTTCAGCGATAGCTAATGAAAGAAAAGGATGTCCGACTTCCTCTGTGCCTCAACCATAGATTCTATCAGACTGAAAGCTCGACTTGGTGTGACCCAAGTTCTTGGTTGAAGAACAGGTTCTAGAGTGATCCCTGGATGGATCAATGAACAAACGTTAAGTATTTTCTTCAGTATCTGAGAGAACTGAAGATATGTTTTCTGGTATAGGGTAAGAGTGAAAAGACAACTTGCCGTAAAAGGGTTACGACGATGCAAGTTATGACACTGACCCATACGACTAGAAATCTCATACAGGGGATGTCCTTTGTTTTGAATAAAGACATGGTTAGCTTGCGAAGTCGCATATGAATGCACTGTCGCATAATCTACATAGGTATAGAAACATATGGCAACTCCAGAAGTAGCAAGTGTGATTGGACTGAGCGGTTTTTCGAGCATGTGTGGTTCCTCTTAATAGATCTCTTAGATTTTTAAGTCCCATGCTACGCGAAGGTTCAAGTCTCACTCCATCGACTAAGATATATTTCACCGTTATCATATGATACGGGATGATGTCAAACGAGTTGACATAGAAGTTTTGCAAAGTACATACAGATCTCAATGTGAGAGATCCGTTGACTAAACTTCCTCTTCCACGAGACAAGCATGCACCAAGTTGCTATAGGTGTTTAAGTTTTTACCAAAGTGGTAAACTAGATTAAGTGTTACTCTAGTGAAAGTGGGAGACTGAAGGAGATATGCCCTAGAGGCACTTAATAAAGATAGTTTATTTGTCATATCTCAAAATGTTCATAATATGTTTTATACCATGCTATAACTGTATTAAGCGGAAACATTAATACACGTGTGGTAGATAAACAACCAGGTCCCTAGTAGCCTCTATTTAACTAGTTCATTGGGCAATTGATGATCGAGGTTTGCCGATCATGTGACATTCATGTCAGTTGACAATGGAGTCATGTCATTGGGTGAATGACGTGATGGACATACCCAATATTTGTAGGACGTAGTCATTACGCCTTTGACCGTGAGATCAACTCTTATCGCTATACCTGGAAGATACTTTGATTGCATCAAACGTCATATCTTATATAGTGTGACAATAACGATGTCCCTCTCGGGTATCGGAAGGGAGTATGTTGAGATGAGTATTCAAGAGCGGAATTTGCCAATCCGCATAGCATGATAGATATTCTGGGCCCACTCGGTGAGATTATGTCAATGAGTTTGCAAGCATGTGACTAGGTCACGAGGACATAATATCACGGACGAGTAAAGAATAGTGTTGTCGATAACGAGATCAAGCTAGGTATCATGATATCTAAGAACGAGTCTCGGACACACTAAGTATCGCCAGGCAAAAGGTTTAAGACTCGACGTCTAAGGTTCGAACGAAAAAGTTATTCGTTATCTCACAGGGATTAATCCAAGGTCCACGGATTAGTCATTAATCAGAGAGCGTGTCTCGATTATGTCTGGCGAGATCTCGAACCGTAGGGTAACACACTTAAGGGGAGATGACATGTTTATTTAGATTGAACGTAGAGAAGAAAATAGAGAGAAGAACACCGGAAGTGTTCCGGGTGATATCCGACGGAGTTCGGGGGCCGACGAAATGGTTTTCGGAGCCAGAATAAATTAGATAATATGTATTTAATATTAATTAGTGTAATTAATAGTTAAATATATATTTATTTTATTAATTTCGAATTTTAAAAGGCTATTTTCCTAAATGGGCTTAGAGGCCAATTAGGGGAAAATCCCGAAAAAAGAAAAAGGAGGAAAAATTGGGGGAGGGCCGGCCGGCCTAGGTGGGCCACATGGGGCCCACCTAGGGCCGGCGCACCATGAGGGGGCGGGCTGGTGTGGGGTTTAGTCCCACACCGCCCAGCCAGCAAGGCTGGCAGCCTCCCTCCACCTATATAAGGAGGTGCCCCCTTGGCTTTGAAAATACACCAGAAATTTCTCTCTCTCTCTCTCTCACCTTGAGCGTGACTCCGCAATTGGGGTAGCGCTTGGGTTGAGGTTTTCTCCACCATACGCACACCGCGGTGCTGCTGGTCTTCCAGTCCAAGTCTTCCGCTGCTCGTCCCTGGATCGGAGCCCGGAGGTCGTCATCTCCACCGTATGTGTGTGACTCCCTGCGAGGCACCACACTTGGGGTGCTAGGAGGTGTCCGCCTCTACCACCATGAGGTCGGCGTCGCCATCGTCATCACCGTTTTCATCGCGCCAAGATCTTCGCGACCTCGAGGTCAGCTACGTCGTCTTCATCACGCGTCGTCATCGAAACAGATCTTTTGATCGTCGACGCTTACGGTCTACAAGGGTATGTATACCGTCTCCTACTGTATAGTATATCTGCATAGTGTAGATCCTGGCTAGTATAAACTTATCGTTATTAGGAAATTTTTGTTTCTGCCTACGATCCCCTTCAATATACCCGCGGGTACCCGTCCCCATGGGGAAAACTGCCATCTTGAAGCATAGGGGGGCTTAGCCCCTGCTCGTCTCCCCTTGTCTCCGTCCCTGCCCCCATCAGTTGTGTTTTTGAAGAAAAAAATCTCTTTAGTTGTGGTTTTGTTATACCCTGATGCTAGTAATTGTGGTTTTATGATATTTCAGTTAATTTTTAAATAAAAACAAGTCGGGGAAATAAACAAATAAGCAAATCCCATGGTTCTTTCTGCCAAACGCCATAAATCATACATACTGTGTGCCCCTGTCAAGGAGGTCGCTTTCTTTGACACCCATCGCAGTGCGGTAACCCACTAACTGAAAAAGAACCACTCACAATCAACCCCTACGAACAGGAACCGTATAGGAACCGGAAGAACCATTCCTCACATTAAAAGTTGGAACTCCGGGGCAGCTCCGAGTCATCAAAGCACCTGTAATAACAAGTGGGGGTAGGTTCCCATGTTAATGATCTCAATCATTCGATTAAAATTAGCAGCTTCTATTGCTTGGTCAATTTTCTCTTGTTAGCTTACTTCACCCATCAAATAATAAAATGGCTCCTTTTTCTTTTGAAACCACAATAAGAATGCCCGTACTTTATTATAGATTGCTTGGTCAATTTTCTCTTGTTAGCTTACTTCACTCTCAGAAGATACTAATTCGATTAAAAATGCCTATACTTTATTGTTGCAAGTACAGTACTCCATTTTTCAGCTCCGGTAATACTGTATGTTTTAGTACGAGACGAAAGAGACATGGGTGGCGGTATCATATTCATCGCCGAGCTTGACGGGTGCGTATCTTGTCGCCACCCGCGCCGTCGTTTTCAGCCGCACGAAGCACCAGTGGGCTCAACACGCTTGGACATGGCGTTTTTCTTTTTTCTTTATACTTTTGCTGTTTGCATTGTTCATATGTTGGCGGTGCTGTCACGAGTCCAGAGATTCACGTTCGCCACAGAGAAAAGCGTCGTTCCGATGTGCCAAATGCAGGGTGTCGACATTGTGGAGCTTTCTGCTAGCTGGGGTGCGGCTCGATCGTTGGTGCATCGACGGCTGTCAATTCTTGGCTTCATGCATGTAGACATAACCCCGTGGCCCCTGCTGCTCTTGTCTGCTTGACCTGAATACTTGAACCTGCTTATACGGAGTAGTAAAATTTCTTTGACACAGTCGTTTGTAGGCAACAGAAGATAGTCAAATGTAACGGACGGTGAAAAATATCAGAGATCGTCAGACCATTACGGGTCCAAAGACGTTGGAAGTGGCTGCTTTCGTTGGTCAAACATTGCACACAATGACACAATGATATGTGATAGAAACAATTGCTCTCTTGCATACAGTCACGCTTGACTTAGCCTGGTCAGATGAATTAATTAATTTCCCCTGATTATTCGACGCAAGATCGAATTGATTATTCGGTTGCTGTTCAGTAGATTCCTCTCATCGGAAGAAGAATAAGCAGAAGGAATAAAAAAAAACGCAGGTCTGGCTGAGTCACGCATGACTACACTAGAGATTCTTTGAGTTGGGCAGAAAGCAACCCTACTGTATTCTCCCCAGAGGAATAGAAGAGAATATAAGAACCTTTCGTACGAATATCAGTCACAGAAAATGTGACACGACGTAGCACCGATTCAACAGTGTCTACAAGCACACGGAAATGGGCCGTAGTTAAGTATATTTCCTCTTATTATCTTACACTCAAAAATGAAACCGTGTCGCCGACAAAAGATTCATGTAGGAAAAACAAATGGAATGGGCAATCCCAGCTTTCGGTAGCCTCTAGAAGAAGGAACGAAAGTCTACCCCGGTATTTTTCGTGTTAACAACTCTCGGAAAAATTCTTCCTGACACCGGGGACACACTTATTTTACGACGAAGGGAGTAGTACTCTGCTCTGCTCGACGTTTCAGTTGTTTAGACAAAGAGACTGCATCGATCTAGAAGTCCCCAATAATGTTGGATTTACAGCTGCATGGAATGGAAACCATGGGCACGGTGGTTACTGGACAAGGCGAGGAAAAGAAGAAGCAGATTATTGAACTTCTTTTTTTTTGAGAACACAGTACAACACAGACGCTCACAAATACGCACATACACTCACCCCTATGAACGCACGCACGCACACCCTACCCCTATGAGCACCTCTGAAGGACTGAGCCGGCAGATCTTGAGGTTGACGAAGTCACCACAGGCGCCTCGCTGTTGACGGGCACGTCACCTACCACTGAAAGAATAGCGCCGGATAATCCTGGAATAAATCCAGGTAAATGCAAACGCCCATGCCAAGTCTAGGACTTGAACCTGGGTGGGCTGGTTCCACCACAGGGAACCCAACCATCAGAGCCAAGCTCCGTTTGCAGATTATTGAACTTCAACTTACACCGTGACCATATATACCTTTCCGGGCCCACAAGTCATGTGCCATTGACATTTCGTCGTACGTATGTGTATGATTAGACGAAGCAAACAAAGAACAGCTGTTTGTTCCATGAGCACATTGTGTCCAGCGACTTAGCCGAGGCAAGACACGTCACAAGAGTGCATCTGCACGTACGTACTGTACTGTACGTGTCATGGCTGACGAGGACCTATATATGCGTGCACGTGCATGCAATGATCGTGCATGCCTCTCCTAGATCCCAACCGTCACACGTGTACCGGCCGGCCGGCCGGCTTAGCAACCAAGTCGAAGTAATAATAAAACCTGTACCAATTCGTTTCTTTCCTTGCACACCAGCTAACCCGTTTTTTTTTACGTGCCTGCCCTTGCTGCGATGCCGGCGCTTTCCCAGCATTCGCCGTACCGGGATGGTGTCATCATGTGCTAGCTCTAATGTACCTACACTAGACTAGACAGCCTCTCTGAACTTTTGGCTAAACTAAACTGCCACACTAGTGACACTAATCATAGGTGCTTTCCGCCCACGTATGAGGTCGATCGCAACACGCGGCACAGGTGTCGCCATGCCGTTCCATAGACCTGCAGGAATAATAAGCTACAGTAGCTTTCTTCTTTTCTGTGTGAGGACGGGAATCATTGCGGCTCGTGCTGGTGCACCGTGCACGCCATGAACCTAAGCCAAGCTTCGGGAACCGATGAGGACACCCCTGACGCCTTCGCAGATTCCCGTCTCTCTAGGACGAACACGTATGGTCGACATGACACGAGCTTGTGCTTTACGACGCCCGGCCGTTGTTTGTTTGAGCGAGGGCGTGCCAGGTCTCGGGTCTTGGGTTGGGGGAGACGCACCTGCTGCACCTCGCACGGCTCCAGAACCGAGTGCCTCTGGGTCCAATTGGGCGTTGATAACTGGTTAGCCGCCGGACCTCGTGAGCTGCGCCCGTCCGTCCACTTGGAGTATAGAGAATCGGGGAGCCAATGGCATCTGGCACTCCTTCGCCGGCGGGCGAGGCCGATTTTTATAAGCGAAACTTCACGCTGAAGCACCGTCGCTTTGTTGCAGGGTTACTGGCTGGCCGTAGTAAACTAATGCCGAAGCTAGACTTCACCAATGACAAGTCCGTACCGGTTGTGACGACACGCACAGCTTGGTCTTGGAGAGAGTTTGCTTGGCGCCATGCGGTTAACTCGACGTGCGTGTCCGGCTCCGGCGACACGGGTGGTGGTGGCACGAGTAATGCGTGGGCGTGGATGGACGGTGGCCGTCCGTCCATGCGCTGTCGCGCGCCGGCCGGTGGTCTGACACATGCATGCCGGCCGCATGCATCCGTCCGTCCGATCCACCCAGGCCGTACGTACGTTCAGTGCCTCTTTCGGCGCGGGGCGGCAGGGAAACAATGTTCAGTCGCAACAGTGCGATGATAAATTATTACGGTGAGTTTGCTTCCGGTCTATGCGTTTACTGCTGAGACGAATTGGTCGTCGGAGAAAAGATTAATACATAAACTGGAGACAAATCGCAATCATGCAGATACCGGAGACGAAGGCAAATCGTTATACAACACAACAACGAATTAATGCCTAATGCGAACGCTGACGAATATTTTCCTCTTTTTCATGTAGCGGCATATGTAGCTTCTTTTTTGCTAGCATGTATTTCCTCCGTTACACATTACGGATTACTTGACTTCAAAATGGATGTATATATGTAGCACTAAAATAAATCTGCATACATCATTTTAGTGTCAGGTAATATGGAACCCAGGGAGTAGCAGCAGAACTCAAGTTGTGAACTTCTTGAGATTTTGTGCAAGTCCATACCCTCTCGATCTTCAAGATGCGCAAATGAACTTGGCACGCGCGGCTGTTCGATTCAGGAATAAGGGACATACACTCGTTCAAGCAGTAACTGATCCATTCTCTGGATGTTAGATAGATTGCTAGTTAATTTGGCAAAGTTTTCAAGGTACAACGCCTAGAATCAGTTTAGGGGAAGCTATATGATCGACAGATCAAACGGTGACCTGGAGACACAAAGCTCAAGTAAGTCAAGATCGTTCGCAAAATTTGTATCAACATGAAGCTTTCCAAATGTTTCAATTTACATATGGTGCCACACAAACTCGCGGCTCAAAGCCTCAAACAAGCACACACAGAGAGGCAGAGCGAAGAGAAGTACGCGTCCAGTGGGCGACCCAGATGGCCAGAGCCTCAGCACATGGACACTTTCACAGATCCTTCCCCGAGCCGGCTCACGCCAGATGAATGGAGAAAGAGAAACCAAACCGCTTCATCTAGTCAGATCGGCGATTCAAGCTAAGTTCTACCCCGGCCGCGCAAAGACTTTGCCGGTCAGCTGACAACGGACACCTTCCTGGTCTCCGGGTGCCCGCTCCGCGCCTCCGTTCCCGAAGCGTACTGCCGCAGCCGCCGGGCGGCCTGCCTGGCGCGGACGGCGTCGAGCTGCATCTGCTCCTCGCGGCATTCCTCGCTGCAGAAGGGGGTGTCCCCTCTGTACATGAAGATGTCGCTGTCGCGCGCCAGCGGCTTGGCGCAGAGCGCGCACGCGTCCAGCGCCGGCATGGAGGCCTCGCCCAGTGGCTCGGCGTCGAAGAAGAATGAGCAAGCTACTGATGCCGCCATGGTCTGTATGCTGTGTAGGTAGGTGACTTTCGAGCAAGGCGAGCTACGTGCGTCAACGTAGGGCGTCTGCTGGTTTTGGTGCGGGGGAAGAAGAAAGGGAGCGACAGCGAGTTGAGTTCGGGGAAGGGGGAGGCCTGGGTATATATGGTGCGTGGGGACGGACACGGCAAGGGCGTCGGGAAACTGTGTCCGGTGCGGTGCAGACGGCCCACGGGTCGGCCAATACCGCGCGCCGGGCGGGGCAAGCCATGGAAGATGGGAGGTTCGACTTGTTTATTCGTCATGGGCCATGTGGAGTGCAGTGGTTTGCTTGCTTGATGCTGGACGTGGGACACGCAACTCTCTCGGCTCCACCGCGATGAAAACGACAGCAACCGTGTTATGTCTGCGACGTGGACTAATGATTCGGGGTAGAAAATAGATACGTCGCTCCTAAACGGGGTTTCCGAATTGAACCCCGGAGAACGTCTTTTCGGTGAAAAAAAAGTAAATTTGTATTGAAATTCCGGGAGAACATGTTTTCGGTGAAAAATGGTACTACCTCCGATCCATAGTAGTGGGCAAGCTATGCCCACTAATATGGATCGGAGGGAGTAATTTTTTATTGAAGTAAATTCTTGGAACAATTTGCATTCATTGTGTTTTTGTATGCTTATAAATTTTCATGGAAAATAAATAAATATGCGTCTTATGCAAAATGTAGACGTTTGAACTCTACTTATTTTGTCCAAGGCACAAAAATGTTCCATATAGTATATGGCAACTTTACTTAGGTACGTAACACACAAACATACGTACATATGTAAAAAAACAAGAAGTTTCATAATTCTAATCTTGTGCGTGATTTTCCTGTTTACTCTTGGAGCTTGTGCTCACAGGAATTTTACAAGAACTTTGGATAATTCCAATTTTTAGGAATTTTCCCAATGACGATTGTTTGGAATTTAGGGTCTGGACCCTCAGAATTTTTTCATATGGTTTACTTTGCATACAATTATATGAAAAAAATTCTCTTTCAGTTTAACCTCATGATTTTTTTCTATGTTTATATGACATACACACAATCTCTTAGAAAAAAATCATGTGTTTTTTCTCTGATACAACCAAAGGACTCGTGTTGCAAATTCGTGTGTTTTCAGTTCCTAGATGAGTTAACATGTCATGGCATTCTAATCGTATTTTCTTTTCATTCTGGTATTTTTGAATCATGCCAACAAAACAGGTTCTAGCCATTATTTACATAGTTCAAGTTGTCTATGTAGTAGTAAATGTCGAATGTTGAGTGGGTTCTGGCTCCGATGCTCCGATGATTTCTACATTTAAATTTGTTCAATTATCATATTTACAAGTTTTTGAAAATCAGGAGAAAGAAGCCTACATGTTGTCAATGGTATCTCTCACAAACGTGCAAAATATTAGTTTGAGATAGTGTGTACTCATAACTACATTAAAGAAAAAAAAAATGTAGATATGAGTATACACACTTTCAATTTTCAAAATATACAAGATTTTCTCTTTTTTTTTTGTACCCATAATATAAAGAATTTCAGATTGTAATTTTATATACTTGTATGATTCATCATTGACCACGTCTAAATTTTTTCAGATATTTTTTAAACATGTAAATATGGTTTTTCATTTTTGTTTTTTTAATATAGAGAGCACTAGATTTCGAAAGCCAAAATGACTTTCCAATGTCCGTGTTCCTATAGTGGCCGATACCGTATAAAAATCGACCGGAAGCTCCGCCTTTTGTAGCAAAAAAAAGTGCGGAGTGAGTATTCCCCTTTAGCCATTGTAATCATTGCATAAGTCTCTATGTGCCCCTAATCGGAATTTTGGGTATCGATTCCGGCTGTATTTGTGTCTGTACATGATTAAGAAGCTTTGCTTAAACTAACGTCATAGTGCTAATAATTTCGGCGCCAGCCTTTTGGCCAACATACGAGGTCACGGTGGGCATAAAACCCGAAACCTGAACCCCGAACCCGAAAAACCCGGACCCGAACCCGTATATCCCGAACCCGAAAAACCCGAGCACTTGATCGGGTGGCAGTTCTTAAAACCCGAAATTAGTTCAGGTAACTCGGGTATTAACTCGTGATACCCGATTAGCCCGAATAACCCGAAGTTATAAGAAATCTTAGTGTCGTGTGTGCGCAGCAGCCCAATAGATGAATCTCCCCTTTTGGCCCAATTCCAACATCGCATGGCCTTCAGCTGCCAGGGCCCAGGTCCAACAACCAACTCACGCACACACATGCTAGCTCAGCAAACTCTATTCCCCAATCACCAAATTCACCACGTAACCCTTGTGCTTTGGCCGCCGCCGGCACACATCGTACTCACCGCCGCCAGCACACATCGTACGCACCGCCCCCGCCCATCCTGTAGCCCCCAGCAGTTCATCCGCTCAGCATATGCAGGCCGCATCACCGCATCCATCGTCTTCCAAGCCGGCAGACGGCAGAAACAAGTTCTTCCCACAGGGCGCTAGATGCTACTCGGCCGCCGGCCGCTGCAACTCCTCCTGCGACCGTGCCACGCAAGGCCGCAGCAATTTCTCTGCAGCTCAAGGCCGGGGAGATCCCTCCTCAGCTCTTCCATCTTCCTCGACGGCCGTTTGTGATCCCAACTGCTCTCGATCTAGCAGCTCTCCCTGCCAGCGTTTTGTTCTTTGACCTGTAATTCGGGCAATTCGGGATTACCCGTACCCGTACCCGAATTTCCGGGTACCCGAACTTTCGGGTTTCTCTTTTTTCACACAGATTTCGGGTGTCAGTTTTGGAAACTCGATTTTTCAAAAACCCGAATAACCCGACCCGAATTTTCGGGTAAACCCGAACGCCCACCGTGAATACGAGGGACGCACCCCACATGCGTGGTTTTGGCACTGCAATAATAGACAGCACTGCCTATCTTGCAGTGTACGGTCCGTGGTTTTTTTTTTTAATTTTACTGTATATATTAAACCAGCAAAGAGTACACGATTACATGGATTACAAAAACAATACTAAAAGAGACGAGCAAATCTATGAGATCTTCAATCCATTTTTTCTTCATGACACAATTTTGTACTTTTCTGAAGGCAGTCGTAAAACAATGCCGAATACACCAAACTACAGACCTGTGAATACCAACGAAGATTCTCTCCTTTTAATTTTGAGCCGCAATGCCAAGACTTTGTGCACGCACGCAGCCATTAAATTAATCAAGCAACATCGGCAAGAGCACCACCACTGATATTTGTGTCAGTACATGATTAAGAAGATTTGCTTAAACTAACGTCATAGTGCTAATAATTTCGGCGCCAGCCTTTTGGCCAACATAGGAGGGACGCACCCCACATGCGCGGTTTTGGCACTGCAATAATAGACAGCACTGCCTATCTTGCAGTGTACGGTTCGTGTTTTTTTTTAATTTTACTGTATATATTAAACCAGCAAAGAGTACACGATTACATGGATTACAAAAACAATACTAAAAGAGACGAGTAAATCTATGAGATCTTCAAGCCATTTTTTCTTCATGACACAATTTTGTACTTTTCTGAAGGCAGTCATAGAACAATGCCGAATACACCAAACCACAGACCTGTGAATACCAACGAAGATTCTCTCCTTTTAATTTTGAGCCGCAATGCCAAGACTTTGTACACGCACGCAGCCATTAAATTAATCAAGCAACATCGGCAAGAGCACCACCACTGATATTACAGGGACAAATAACCGAACCACTTTGTCGACGTCGTTGGGAGCCGAGAGAACGAATCACCATTGCCGAAGACGTAGTAGCCGGGATAGAAATTGCGAGGACAATCCTCCTCGCGGCAACCATAAGAAACAATCCAAGATTGATCTGGCGAAGCAAGATCTGAAGAACCATACCTAGACAAACTTAATCTTCCAAAGCCACCATTGACGTCGGGAAGGAGATCACGCCGTCGAACGAAGCGCGGAAGATCACTTATTGCAGACGAAGCCATCTCCATTGACGAAGAAGAAAACAACTAAAACCAAGCTCTAACATTAAGGACCTTTGTATAGCGCCCTGCGCAGGTCCGAGATCCCCACCCTTCCTAGTGCCAGAGCGGCAACTAGAGGAGACGAGGACCCGTCAATTCTTAGACGAAGGCGACGATAAAGATGCAGATGGCGCCGGCGGCGACGGCTAGGGTTTCTTTCCGTAACGAACAGGTACATCAGCTTCCGGTTCGTTGTATTTTTCATTCAAGAATCAGAAGGAATAGAAAAAAAATAAGTCGAGGTTCTTCCAACCATTATAGTAAAGCTAGTGTCATCCGGGAATCATCTCCCCGGTGAATAACAATGAGCTTGAGCTGTGGTGCATGCACGCAAAACAGGACTTGTCGAGAAGTCCACTCGCTGCACACGTGCACCTGCACATTTCTTGTCTATTCACCACATGCACAAGTGGCCGCAAATTAATTACGAGCGGCCGTTCAGCCACTTGCAGTCTCAAGACTTTGGGACTTTGGAGAGAACAATGCTGTTGACAACGTACGCCATGAGCTGCTTAGCCGAGAGCATGTTGCCCTAATTTATTTGGTAGGCTGTGCACTGCACGTTTTGTATCAAGGGGGAAGCACCTCGCAGTTTCATCATTTGCACGGCTCGAGATTCCATCGGCAGTCGTAATCGTTCCTGAAGATCCGCGCTTATAATGTGCCTTCACACTGAAGAATTGCACGTAATCGTTCGTCAGCAGGCCTACATTTTCGACGGGAGAGAAGCAGTAAGCCAGTAACCATCGGCGGTCATAGAGTAACCATCGGCGGTCGTACGTGCGATGTCCACATCATGGCGCCAAGCTGCTGCTGGCTCTGACTCGGCGATGAGTAGTAGTAGTACTATGTACAGAAAAGTTTAACATGGGAGGGAGATGTTCAACGAGTCTGACGTTGGAGCGTGCTATTTTAATTTCATCAGCTCTGGCGTCTTGTGTATTCAGTTTCACACGCTGTGGGAATCATAGGGTGTTTGTAATCCATGAAAAAGAAACGAGCAAGGAATGGTAAAGTAGGAGTGCTTTCATTGGAGCATCAGCTGGCACAGCCAAATTCACAGATATACAAACATGGCCTGACAGAATCGGTCGGATAGTCTAAACTGAAGCTAAACCCATGGAGACTAGCTGTTACTTGCTGCTTCAATCTGCGTTGCTTAAGGAGCTCTCAATGTTAAATGGCTGCATACATCTAGCAAGCCGCGGGCTCCGTTGCTTCGTGCCTCGCCGGGCACCACCTGATGCAAGCTGGCCTGCCGCGCGCAGGCGGCGACGTGCCGGGTCTGATCGATCTAGAGCGCTAAAGCGCCGGAGATAAATCATCATCCGAAAAACGTTGGCTCTTCAGAATTTCAGATCTCGTTGACGCTACGAACAAAACCTTTTGTTAGCCTCGCTTGCTGGTCAGCTCGCGACAGACACCTTCCTGAACTCTTGGTGCCCACGGCGCGCCGATGTTCCGGCAGCGTACCGCTGCAGCCGCCGGGCAGCCTGCCTGGCGCAGACGGCGTCGAGCTGCATCTGCTCGTCGCGGCACTCCTCGGTGCAGAAGGGGGTGTCCCCTCTGTACATGAAGATGTCACTGTCGCGTGCCAGCGGCTTGGTGCAGAGCGCGCACGCGTCCAGCGCGGGCATGCCGGCCTCGCCGAGTGGCTCGGCGTCGAAGAAGAAGGAGCAGGCTGCCGATGCTGCCATGGTGCTTGTAGGTGGCTCTGAAGCAAGGCGAGCTTAAGCTTCGTAGTCCGTTTGCTGATTTTGGTACAGGGAGAGGGAGGAAGACGGGAGCGAGTTGGGTGAAGCGGAGGGAAAATGCTGGGTATATATGGACATATGGTGCGCTGCGTGGGAACAGGCACGGCAAGGCCATCGGAAAACTGTGGTCCGGAGCGCCGTGCGCGGTCGGGACGGCCCACGGGTCGGGCGATACCGCGCGCCGTGTGGGAGCAAGCCAGCGATGATGGAGTTGTTCGACTTGTTTATTCGTCATGGGCAATGGCGGAGTGCAGTGGTTTGTTTGATGGCGGATTGGTCGACGTGGGACACACAACTCTCTTGGCTTGACCGCGACGACAACGACCGCAAGGCCAACCACAAGGTTGCGGCCCCACCAGGATATGAGTGGTAAACATTTTTTGATAAAGAAAGTGTTGGTATAATAAGAAAGAGACCACATCTCTCAAGCAATTTTGCACTAACAAGTTAGATGTTTGATCAGACCGTCGTGATGCGAAAATTTACGCTTTCTATTATCTTGCGAGTTCTACTCGTTGAGAATTTGGGCCACCCTAAAGGCATGGTTAGGGCTCCCCGAATTGAATTTGGAAGGTTGGTCTACCTTCGGCACGGTAAAGGAATGGTGGGAATATCTTCATCTCTCGAATGGCCATAGGAAGAAGGCAATAGGGGCTCTCGTCATGCTTATGGTTTCATTTAGAGCGAAAGGAATGCAAGGGTCTTCCGAAACGCCGCCTCGATGCTAATGTTGTTGTAACTAAAATTAGAGAGGAGGCCCGTCTTTGTGTTATCACGGGTGCTAAGCGCTTGAGTTGTATAGTGCCACGAGAGCAGGTTTTATTTTCCGAGAAGCACTTTGCTTGGTTGTTCCAAGATTTGATTGTCAAAAACTTCTTAATTAATGATGAGATGAGACAAAACTTTTGCCTCCGTTTCGGAAAAAAATCCTGCGAATTGCGCGTAGCAAGATTATCTTTTATCGGAATCACACCTCTCCAAGAAACAAGAGGAAGACATTGATCTTCAGTAAAAGTTTTTTCTTCCACAACATGCTACTCCTTCCTATCCATGTTAATTGTCGCTGAACCGGATGTATCTAGTACTAAAATATGTTTAGACGCATCCCATTCGGCGACATATAATATGGTTCGGTGTGAGAGTTATTCAACGGAACATCTTACGAAGCAAAGAAAGGTCCAATGAATTTACAAAGAATTTCCTGTTTTGCTAAAGATTCTATCTAAACTTATTGCTACCTTTGCCAAAGCTGACACAAACTCTAGTTGACCAAACGAAGCATTCCAGAAAGTATAGATTTGGAGGAGAAACATCTAGGGCCTCGAGCACAGTAGCATATTTATGTCTAACAATTATGAACAACCACAAATATAGTTCCTTTAGTGAGACTTTCCCCAGCCATGTATCTTTTCAAACTTAACATGTGATCCATCATTTATGAAAAATGTTACAAATTGTTTCACCTTCGTAAGACTGGCTGCAAAGTGAGAGTCCCTAGTGTTCCATTGGACATATCAGATTTCTTTCGAACATATATTTTTATTGTGAAGCAGTTCTAGCCACACTCTAACCTGACCAAGAAGTTAAAATAATCTATTAAGATGTGAGATGTTTCTTACTTCAAGATCTTGAAATCCTAAATCACCTTGATAGTTTTGTCGATAAATGACACTCCATTTGGTCAAATGAGATTTGTTTATTTTTCACGGGTTCTTTTCTAGAAAAAAATGGATTTAAAGTAATCAAGCTTTTAACACCCCCTTTTGGAACTTGATAAGGAGAAGACTTCCATAATAGGATAGGTACAATCCATTTCAACAACTGAGCCACCTTTCTAATATTCGGGCCACTTGTTTCCATTCGAAATTATGCAACTTACAATAATGGGCCAAACTTTCAAGGTAACTGATAGAGAACTAGTCTCGTCGACACCCATATTATCTTGCTATATTGCTCTTCAAACTCCACAGCCTCATCAAAGCAGAACAATTCACTTATATGCATGTTTATGTCAAACCAAGAGAGCCTCTTCAAACTCCATAGCCGCAGTAAAGTAGAAATTCACTTTTATGACTATTAATCTCCAGCCAAAAAAGTTGCCCAAAACTCATAACCCTAATTTTAAGCTTTAGCTTTCCCTAAGTCACGATCCATTAAAATGATTGTAAGGTTGGCATATTGTAGAATGGAAAACCATTTCCTTCAATTTGAGTCTTAGCCTGCTCAACAAGGTAGGAAGCATATCAACCAAAATAATAAAATTAATGTGATAAAGTGAGCCACCTTGTATCAAACCTTTCTTTGTCGGAAAATAACGCACAATATCATTATTGACTTTAATGGTCACAATATCTTCAGAAACAAAGCTTTCAATCCACTTATACCACTTGGCGAAAAGCCTTTCATTTTTTGCATTTGCTGAACAAAGTACGATTTGACCTTATCGCATGCCTTATAATGTAAAAGTTTGAACTCTGCTTTTTTATCTAAGGCGCAAAAAATGTTCCATTTTCATGATATTTTACATACATGTGAAATACACAAACATGTATGTATTATGTATAAGAAAACAGGAGTATTTGACACTTCTATTCTTTTGTATGATTTTACAGTATACTCTCGGAGTGTAGGGGATCAAATATCGCCCCAAATTCTTGGGTGTCAGTATTTATTGTAGTGCTAATTTATTTTTCCTATGTTAGGAAATGGCCTTAGAACAGATGGTAAAAAATACATTTTAATAACTAGTTCGATAATAAACTAGAGGTGGTTTACAACTTCTCAGTCTAGAGCCAGTGAGCATTTTTTTTCTGTTAGCTAGGTTTCTCAGAATTAGTACCTATTGGATCACATACGTCAACACAAATCCGTATTTCTCTTCTATGACTATAACCATAGCCCCTCCTCCTATGCCGAGTCTTCATCATTTTATCCTCAGTCGCCACATCTGCAATCTTAAATCCTTATATTCATGGTCATTGCTTTTCTTCTCTTGTGAAAATCGGTGGACCCATCCTAATTCCCGCACAGTGAACCCGAAAACCCTCCAACCTCGCATCCAACAACAAAGCTGCTTCGTCCTCTCTCTGGTAGCTAGAATACATATCACCGAGATCATCACACGATACATTGAGAAATTCGATTGTCATTTGCTTACTTTGGGTTTTCGGTGTAGCAAATCTGCATGTTTCTATGTTAGGCTAAACCAAATACAAATCGACCGAAAGCTCTGCTTTTTTTGCACCAAAGGTGCGCTGTAAGTATTCCCGTGTGAGAAGAAACTTTTGACTTATGAGTTCCAGTGCTCCCTTTAATTTTAAAAGTTTGAAAATCGTATTTACAAGTTTCAACAAAATATGAAAAAAAAAATCTAGATGTACTAAGTGATGTATCCTATGAACGTGCTAAATCTCGTTTTTAAATATTTTGTATTCTGAGATGCATAGAAATGAAAAAAGTATTGAACCATGTGTAGTGAACAATGCATATTTCAAAACAACAAAATTCATAAGATTTATCATTTTTGTATAGTCTAGAGTCAAAAGAATTTACCGTGTAATTATGCATGCTTGTAGGATACATCATTTACTACATCTAGCAATTTTTCTTCAGTTTTTTTTTGAAACTTGTAAATATGATCTCCGATTTTATAAAAGGCAGGGAGCACTAGATCTCGGTAGCCAAATGAAATTTTCGCACTTATAATCATTGCTCTAAGAATTCCATGTGCCTCTAGTCTTAACCTTGGCCATCAATATAAATTCCGGTTGTACTTGTTTCAGTACATGATTAGGCAGCTGGTCTAGTCTAAGAAGCTCTCGTTCGACACGGTCCAGCCGGCGTCGCGGGAGTACGCCGAGCACTGGTCGTGCGTCGAGAACAACATCATCGACCTCGACGCCGACGTCGAGATTGCCGTCGCGCCAGCGCCGCCCCCGGTGAAGGAGGAGGAGGAGGAGCTGGCCGAAGCGCCGCCGCAGCAGGAGGCCCGCGAGTGGAACAACGACGACTGGGACCGCTACTACTGGACCGGCGAATAGACTTGGTTTAGATTAAATTTCGTCGCATTTTGTAAAAAGTATCGAATTTCAATGAAATGCGTTAAGTTTAAATGAATTCGAGTCTCAATTATTTTCCTCAAAAACCTATTGGGAGCGACCGGTGGGGGGCGACGCTCACAAAACGCGGCAACGCTTGACGGCGCGTCCAACAGCGCTGTCCGGCAACATTGTCGGATGCTTTTTTTGGGCGTGCCGGTGGAGATGGTCTAACACTGAAGTATTCACGTAATCTTTGGAGCCTGCAAATGATATCGTCATAGAGATCGTCATTTTCGATGGGAAAAGCAGTAACCATCGATACTCCGGGAGTGCGTGATTCATCATCACTACGATTTACCTAGCCAGAGCAGCACACTGCTTGCTGTTGCGTCTGCAGTGAGTCACGGCACTAGTGGAAAATAGGGCTTCGGTTCGGCCCATTTGTCCCGGTTGAACTGGAACCGAGACTAATGGGGGCATTAGTCTCGGTTCCAGCGGCGAGGAGGCCGACCGGAAGCAGTCCCGGTTCGTGCGGAGCCTTCAGTACTGGTTCGTATTAGGAACCGGTACTAAAGGGTTGCGGCAGGCAGCCACAGCGGGGGGGCCAGCGCGAGACCCTTTAATACCGGTTCCTAATATGAACCGGTACTAATGATGGCTCTTTAGTACCGGTTCGTATTAGGAACCGGTATTAAAGGTTTCCCTATATCATCTTCTTCCACCCGAGCCAGCTCCATTTCCAGCAGCTCGAGCACACTCCATTTTTCCTCCCTCTTTCCTCTCCCGAGCTCGAGTTCATCCCCATTTTTCTCCACCATTTGTCAAGATTGGTGGCACCCATCTGTCCAAGGGTTAGCAACTTCATCCTCTCTTCCGACATTGCAAGTTTAGCTCATTTTATTGCTAGTTTAGCTCATTTCATTTTTCTAGTGCTAGCTAGGTGTTTGTTGAAATGCCTAAGCTAGAAGTTCATTTGTTTTTATATGCAATTTGAGCTCAAATTAAAAATTGATTTGTGGGTTTTAGTGCCGTCCGGTCCTCGTACTCACCGCCGTCGATCGCCCGCGCCATCCCGTCACCGGCACCACCTTGGTGAGCCTCTTGTTTTTATCTTTTATTTTAAAAATCTTAGTTGTAGGATTTAGATGCATAATTATTACTTGTATAATTTTCTTAGTTGTATAATTGTTTGTTATATATAGTGCCATGGTTTTGACATCTGTCCACACCGGCTCTCGTCCGCTCTATTATTCGGATGTGGTATGATTGTTTGTTATAACTATTTGTTTCATTTCGTGTTTATGACAATTATGCCGACCAACTTGACATAGATATATTTTTATCTAGGAGGTAGTTGAACCGGAAATTCCAACCGACCCTATTGTCGAGTTTTTTGAAAAAGAAAACAATGATTTGAAAGCAAAATTGAAAAGAAGTGAAGATCTTCGTCTCCAATGCTTAGAAGAGAAGATGAAATTGGAGTTCGATCTTGCCGACGTCGTCGATGATCACAAGATCAAGATGGATGCAATGTGCTTGAAGCTTAAAAAGATTAGAAAATATGTCATTAATCAAGAGGCTTGGTATCATTATGCTGTTGGTTCAATTGTTACCTTTGTTGCGATTTTGATCGCATTTGTTGTTGCATTTAAATGCATTAATTAGATAGTTGTATGTTAGTTTCAGTGTATTTTTTATGAGAACTATGTATTACATTTGATCACTACTCTACTTTGGTTTTAATGTGTGATGAACTTGTATTAATTAATTTGGTCAGTTCCCTATTCATGATGATGTAGTGTAATGGTTTTTGATATATTTATATAATGCAGATGAGCCGCAATGGATGTACGGTGACCGACGCTGTCCCGAGTTCATTAATGGCATGCATAATTTTCTCCGTGTGGCTGAGGCAAACAAGCAGAATGGTTTTATGTTTTGTCCATGTGATGACTGTAGTAATAGGAGGAATTACCCTTCCTCAAATACCCTACAGTCCCACCTGTTGCGAGAAGGCTTCATGCCCAATTATTTTTGTTGGACCAAGCACGGAGAAAGAGGGGTTATAATGGAAGACAATGAAGAAGAGGATGATGACAACTATCCGTGTTCTCTGAACATGGTGGTACTACAATGGGGGAAGACGAAGCTGAACATGAGGTCATTGTTGATGAGTCCGATGATGATCTTCGTCGGGTCATTCTTGATGAACAGATAAACTGCGGAAGTGAAAACGAGTGGTCGAAGTTGGAGCGCATGTTAGAGGATCACAAAAAATTGTTGTACCCAAATTGTGAAGATGGCCAGAAAAAGCTGGGTACCACCCTGGAATTGCTGCAATGGAAGGCAGAGAATGGACTATCTGACAAGCGATTTGAAAAGTTGCTGAAAATATTAAAGAAGATGCTTCCAAGGGATAACGTATTGCCCCCCAGTATGTACGAAGCAAAGAAGGTTGTCTGCCCTCTAGGATTAGAGGTGTAGAAGATACATGCATGCATCAATGAATGCATCCTCTACCGCGGTGAGGAGTATGAGAATTTGAATGCATGCCCGATATGCGGTGCATTGCGGTATAAGATCAGGCGAGATGACCCAGGTGATGTTGAGGGCGAGCCGAGCCCCAGGAAGAGGGTTCCTGCCAAGGTGATGTGGTATGCTCCTATAATACCACGGTTGAAACGTTTGTTCCGAAACAAAGAGCATGCCAAGTTGTTGCGATGACACAAAGAAGACCGTAAGGAAGACGAGATGCTGAGACACCCCGCTGATGGGTCGCAGTGGAGAAACATCGACAGTGAGTTCAAGGATTTTGCAGGTGACGCAAGGAACTTAAGGTTTGGTCTAAGTACAGATGGCTTGAATCCGTTTGGGGAGCAGAGCAGCAGTCATAGCACCTGGCCCGTGACTCTATGTATCTATAACCTTCCTCCTTGGTTGTGCATGAAGCAGAAGTTTATTATGATGCCAGTGCTTATCCAAGGCCCGAAGCAACCCGGCAACGACATTGATGTGTACCTGAGGCCATTAGTTGAAGAACTTTTACAGTTGTGGTCTGACGAAGGTGTACGTGTGGGATGAGCACAAACAGGAGGAATTTGACCTACGAGCGTTGCTGTTTGTAACCATCAATGATTGGCCTGCTCTTAGTAACATTTCAGGACAGTCAAACAAGGGATACAATGCATGCACGCACTGTTTAGGTGAGACTGAAAGTATATATTTAGGTAACAAGAATGTGTACCCGGGGCATCGTCGATTTCTTCCAAACAAGCATCCCGTAAGAAAGAAAGGCAAGCATTTCAAAGGTGAGGCAGATCACCGGACGAAGCCTACCCTCCCTACTGGTGATGTTATATATGGCATGGTCAAGGATTTAAAAGTAATATTTGGAAAGGGTCCTGGCGGACAATCTGTTCCGAATGACGCTGGCGGACACGTACCCATGTGGAAGAAGAAATCTATATTTTAGGATCTACCCTATTGGAAATTCCTAGAGGTTCGCTCTGCAATCGACGTGATGCACGTGACGAAAAATCTTTGCGTGAACCTGCTAAACTTCTTGGGCGTGTATGGGAAGACGAAAGATACACCGGATGCACGGCTGGACCAGCAACATATGCACGAACGAGACGACCTGAATCCAGAGAAGTATCAAGGTCCTGCCAGCTACGCTCTTACCAAAGAAGAGAAGGAGATCTTTTTTCAAGTCCTGAGCAGTATCAAGGTCCCGTCTGGCTACTCGTCGAATATAAAGGGAATAATAAACATGGCAGAGAAAAAGTTTCAAAACCTAAAATCTCATGACTGCCACGTGATTATGACACAATTACTTCCGGATGCATTGAGGGGGCATCTACCGGAAAACGTTCGAGTACCCATTGTGAAGCTATGTGCATTCCTCAATGCAATTTCTCAGAAGGTAATCGATCCAGCAACTCTACCAAGTTTACAGAAGTATGTGGTCCAATGTCTTGTCAGCTTCGAGTTGGTGTTCCCACTATCCTTCTTCGATATTATGACGCACCTCATAGTTTACCTAGTCCAAGAGATCCAGCAACTCTACCAAGTTTACAGAAGGATGTGGTCCAATGGCTATGGAACAGAGGAGGTCATTGAGTTTTGTGTTGACTTTATTCCTGACCTTAAGCCGATCGGTGTTCCTCAACCGCGCCATGAGGGGAGACTGCGTGGAAAAGGCACGCTAGGAAAGAAAGCAACAATATCTATGGACGGACATTCTTTCACTCAAGCACACTACACAGTTCTACATAATTCCAGCTTGGTGGCTCCGTATATCGTGGAACACAAGAATATTTACGCTCGAAATACCCGGAGCAACCTGAAGATTGAATTGATGGAAAACACGTGAAGACTTTCGGCGGTTGGTTGCAAACGTGTCTCATTAATGACACCACTGTTGGAGAACAGCTATACTTGTTGGCCAAGCAACCATCTTCGACTATATTGACTTTTCAAGGATACGAGATAAATGGGAATACATTTTACACGGCCGACCAAGATAAAAAGAGCACCAACCAAAACAGTGGTGTCCGCTTTGACGCAACAAACGACTATGGGCAAAAGGACACATATTATGGTTACATAGAGGACATATGAGAACTTGACTATGGACCTTCTTTAAGATCCCTTTGTTTCGGTGTAAATGGGTCAACCTGAGAAGCGGGGTACAGGTAGACCCGCAGTACGGAATGACAACAGTGGATCTCAAGAATCTTGGGTACGACACCGAACCATTCGTCCTAGCCAATGATGCGGCTCAGGTTTTCTATGTGAAGGACATGTCTACCAGACCGAAAAAAAGAAAAGATAAGCAATCGAATACATCATATGATGAGCCAAAGCGCCACATAGTTCTTTCAGGGAAAAGAAACATCGTGGGAGTGGAGGACAAGACAGACATGTCAGAAGATTACAATAAGTTTGATGAAATTCGCCCCTCAAAGTGAAAGCTGACCCAAGCATCCCGTTAAATGATGAAGATTCTCCATGGTTACGGCACAATCAGAAGAAAGGGTCGACATACGCGAAGAAAAAAATTTATACCCCAACAATAGATAGGGGGTGTTGTTGGTGATGTGTAATAATGTATTAAACCTTTTATGTAACTGTGTTATGAAAACTCAGAAGAAAACTCTAAACACTGATTTTTTGTTCTAAAAACTCCAATGGCTCACAAGCGCTCGAAAAAGTTGGAACAAAACACACGGTTTCCCCTGCATACAGCCCAACGGTGGCTCCTCAGTGCCCGCATATCAAATGCACCGTTGGGATGTATGCAGGGAATCCGAATGATTTGTATTCGGTCGATGAGCTGAAGGATTTGTAGATAGAACAAAACACACGGTTTCCCCTACATACAGCCCGACGGTGGCTCGTGAGTGTCCACATATCAAATGCACCGTCGGATGTATGCAGGGAATCCGAATGCTCTGTATACCAAATGAACTACAATGAGTACTGTGGCCCTTCACGTAGTTACCTCACAACGGTGCCAGAAAACACTTTACTGACCCTTCGCGTGGTTACCTGTGTGAAAAGTAAATGGGTTAGGTTGAGACTCCAAGTGCAGAGTGTATGTAGTAGTGGAAGACAGTTTTCCCCACGAGGGGTGACTCGAGGGTTTAATATCGAACTCTCGGGAACCAGTATTTCAGGTGTTATCTCCTTATCCTTCTCTGAGAACCTGCAACAAAATAAATTGTTTTGTGCCCTCAACCTCACCAAGTGGTTGTCAAGCACAAGGTGTGAGAATGATAATAAAATAAATATGCAAACAGTAGTAAATATGCAATGATGGTAAAATAAATATGCAATGATGGTGGAAACAATGATAAATGATATTTTTGGTTTTTTTAATGTGAATGCAGATGTAAAAGTATTTTTGTATTTTCGGATTTAATAATGGCAGCAAACAAAAGTGGTGATAAAAGTGTTGGAAAGGTGTTTGTTATGATTAAAAATGGACCGGGGTTCATGGTTTCACAAATGCACTCTCTCTTGATAACGTGGTAGACAATGGAACACTAAAATTAACATGTAAGATGGCAAGACATGGTTTGACAAGTTATTAATAATATGGGCATCACGTCCTAACATAGAGATCTCAAGTATAAGTTGTTCTCTCTCTTATGCTCCACCAAGATGCGAACTAAATCATAACACCTTAGTAATTAATATAAATCAGAGCATAGCAATAAGTTCAATGACATGAAGTTAAAATAAGAACATGCTTGATCTAGTCATGGAGGTAGTGGCCAAGGTCACATCCACTCTCCGGTAGCATGGTATTTTTGTTTATCCCTAGTGAGGCAACAAAGTAAGGTAGAAAAACCCAAGTGGATCGCAGAACTATCTGTCACGTTCACTGCACTAGCCACCCCCCGTTACTCCAACTAATACACACGTTCCCCCTCACATGCTCTCATAAACATGCTTGATCATGACAAGTAAATAAGAACGGGGTACATAATATGCATCTACTTTCATAACTGAAACAAAACCATTGCAATCTCAAACATGTATTAACTCATAATAAAGATCCACCACAAAGGAATTACATAGATGACCGTAATCATGTTCAGCAGCTCATATGGTACTAATTAGTGAAGCTCATAGAGAGGAGAGATACATAAGTTACTTCCACAAACCTATAGTCCAGGGGTGGACTACTCACTCTTCATCATGGTGTCGGTGGAGATGTTGTTGGAGGGGAAGGAGACCACGCCGGCAGCGCCCCGCCGGAGTTTTCCCCTCCAATCTTCAGCTCCAGGTCTCTGTTTCGTGGTTTCTGTGTTTCGGCGGCGCTCTCTTTCGCGAAAGCCCTGGGGGGTCTATATATAGTCGTTTTTAGGTCAAGACGAAGCTTCGGGAAGAAGGATCGACGGCAGCGGAGGCCCGAGGGTAGGATGAGGGGTCCCACGCGGTCAGGGAATCTGGCCGCGCGGTCCCACTTGTTTTGCCCTTCCGGTCTTCGTTTCTTCGTTTCCTTTGCGCCTACGTTTCGTTCCTTCCAAAAAAATGATCCCCGTAAAATCTCAGGTCATTATGACGTGATTTGGTCGCCTGAAACGTAAAAATATAGAAAAAGGGGTTTTCTGACAGTGCAGGGTTAATTCCAGAAAAATGGGGAAATTGTTAATTATCCCCAAAACTCAATATAAATCATGAATATAACCCTTATATGATGCAAATAACATGGAATAACATGTAATAAAATGTAAAGTTCATGTATGCATTTTACATGCATCAAGTACACACTGAGTGCCGAACATGTCTGAGAGGTGGGCTATATATAGGGTCATGTGGCTCACGAAGTGGTCGTGATAGTGCTGATCCAAAAGGTCACAAGCCCTCGAAAGAAACACACCCCTGATCCAATGGATCACAAGCGCTTGAAAGAAACACACGATCCGTGTGCTTCTTTAGTCCCGGCTGGTAACACCAACCGGGACTAAAGGCGGGCTTTGCGGTCACGACTCGTGTCAGTCACACGTGTCCTCCTCCAGCGCTGCCCTGAGCACGTGTCTCGCCCTGGTCACGTGTCCTCCCCCAGCGCTGCCCTGGAGGTCTATATGTATTGTCGCCGACGAGGTAAACCCTAATCCACCATTCCTAGCCACGAACGCATCGTCTCCACGAGATGGATCCGCCACGCCCGCCGCAGCGCCTTCTGGACGAGGTCGAGCGTGCTCGGCAGAGCGCGCTTGGGTGCTACCGCGGGAGCCTATCCCGCCATATGCCCACGAGCCTGGCGTGGAGAGGAATGCCCAGCTACCGGCCTCCTGCTCTGTATGCGTACGCCGCAGGGGTGGCATGGGGATCTGTGGCCGCATACGGCGACTTGGACGCATCTCCACCAGGTGCCCCGCACCTCCACCAGGCGCCGCCACTCCTCATGCCGAGGAGGAGGAGGAGGACGACTACTTCGACTTGAGCGACGACGGGGAAGAGGGTTGTGGGTTGCAGATACAGGAGGCCATGGAAGCCTCCTTCCAGTCTGTCCACGACGACCGTGTCCAGCGAGCCAAGACTGCCTACCAGCTCAAGGCGAAGGAGGCTTCCGAGCTGGATTGGGCGCTGAAAGACTCATCCTCCATGACTCGTGCCCTCCGCCGCAAACGTGCGCCAGAACCGCGTGGCCGCGAACGGGGCTGGCTCCTCCCGCCGTTCCCCCTAATCCTACGGCCTCCGACCCAACAAGTCCGTTTATGTAGTAATGTAACTGTGTTATGAAAACTGTTCGTGATGTGTAATAATGTGCTCAAGGCGAAGGAGGCTTCCGAGCTGGATTCGGCGCTGAAAGACTCATCTTCCATGGCTCGTGCCCTCCGCCGCAAACGTGCGCGCCAGAACCACGCGGCCGCGAACGGGGCTGGCTCCTCCCGCTGTTCCCCCTAATCCTACGGCCTCCGACCCAACAAGTCTGTTTATGTAGTAATGTAACTGTGTTATGAAAACTGTTCGTGATGTGTAATAATGTATTAAACCTTTTATGTAACTGTATGAGATGTTGTTAAGATGTTTTTAAAATAAAGAGATGATTACTACAAATTTTTGGTGGGATTCAGACGCTCCGGAGCCCCTCTCCAACGAAACCCTAGACCCGCTAGAGAAAAGCCAGACAATTAAATCAATTGATATAAATGAATATATATAAGATATGAACATTCCCGTGACATAGTTTGTGATAATGTGCCCATGTTTGACACATGGGTGTGTCTTGGTATGGCAAACAATGTTGCAGAACTGTGTTTTTTCAAATTAGTTTTATAAGTATCATTTTTATTTTTAAGTGTAAAAATTGACATTTTTTGTGAAGCAAGTACACAAAATATGGTGCAAAATGGCACCCATCCATTTTTTATAAATAGGAAAAAGTTGGATGTTCATAAATATAGGCTGTTCCAAAATTTGTTGATTTTAGAAACTAATTTGACTTAATTTGGACAATTAAATCAATATATATAAAAGAAATCAATACAAAAGAAATTAATAGACAACTAAACAATTAAATGAAAATAGACAATTATACAATTATCTCAAATATAGTTATGATCAAATATAGATATGATTTTTTTTAGAAATATTAGGAATTTTATTTGAAATTATTTTGTTTGAATTTTTTATGATAGGGATTTAAATCTATGTCAAATTTACTCAAATCATCCATTTGAAATTTGAATACATTCAACGTAGTCAAATTTGAAAATAACCAGTAGCAAAATATTCTACATGTGTAGGGCTTAGTTTGATATAAATTTTGTCAAATTTGGAGAATTAAATCAATTGAATAAAGAAATCAGAAAAAGTGAAAGGAAAGAGAACAAAAAAACAATATTTCAAAAGCACATTTAGTACCGGTTGGTGTTTGCAACCGGTACTAAAGGTTGGCTTAGCGCGCGAAATTATCAGCGGCGCTCGAAAACCCCTTTAGTACCGGTTGGTGGTTGCAACCGGTACTAAAGACCAGACCTTTGGTACTGGTTGCAAACACCAACCGGTACTAAAGGACCTTTAGTACCGGTTCGTGATAGCAACCGGTACTAAAGGCCTGGGGTATATAACGCCGCCGTTCCATTTTCTTCCCAAATCGATCTCAAGTTCCCCGACGCCCATGCCCGAGAAGAAGATGCCGCCAGGCTGCCGGAATCTCGCCGTCGCGCCCAGGAGCTGCGCCGTGCTCGTCGTTGCCTCCCCGGACCTAAGCCGTGCTCGCCGTCGCCTCCCGGACATGCGCCGCCTCTGCGCCGTGCTCGCCGTCGCGCCCGAGGACCTGCGCCGCCCGAGGAGCTGCGCCGCCTCTGCGCCGTGCTCGCCGTCGCCTCCCCGGACCTGCGCCGTGCTCGCCGTTGCGCCGCCTCCGCCGCCTCGTGCTCGCCTCCCCTCTCCGGCGGCCATAGCTCTCAACGGTGAGCAAATTTAGGAAATTTGTTAGAAGTAAAATTTTAGTGTTAGCAAATTTGTTAGAAGTAATTTTAGGAAGCAAAATTTGCTACTGTTTTAGTTTAATTAGGTAGTTTTAGTTAGTTTAGTGTTAGCAAAATTAGTGCATAGTAGTTAGCAAAATTAGTGTATAGTTAGTTTAGTGTTAGCAAAATTAGTGTATAGTTAGTTTAGTGCTAGCAAAATTAGTGTATAGCTAGTTGCTAAGTTTTCTAATATGAAATATGAAATGTTTGTATATTGTTTAAATGAGTATGAAAATTTTCTGAGCATTTTGGTATATTGTTTGTATTTTGGTATATTATTTTAGTTACTTAGATAGATAGCTAAATTTTTGATCTTGCAAAATTAGTGTTGCTACTACTTGCTACATGCAATATTGTGTATATGAAATATTTGTTGCAATATTGTGTATATTATAAGAAATTATTGTTGCAGGATAATTTTCTTGAAGCAGAAGAAATGAGTATTGTGTATAACAAATATTGTTGTTACTAAATTTAGCAGGGACATTGAGCTATGGACCCCGTCGATATAAACATGGAGGGACTAACTAAGGAGCAGGCTGAAGATTGTATGCGCCAGTTGATATTTGGAAATGCACAACGTGGACCAGATGGCGGTGGAGAAGATGGCGGTGGAGAAGATGGCAGTCAGTTTTTGAACGACTCCGGTGAGGGAGTTGAGCTAGAAGAAATAAGAGACGACAACGAAATGCCCTTAATAACAAACTCAGGCGAGGTATATATATATTAAGTCTCTGTTGATCACTAGATGCATTAATTGATTTGTATTGCACTTATTAACGAATCATTTTTCATTTAGCCCTCGGATCTAGCGGAACTACGCGAAAGACGAAACGAGGCCCGGCCCAAAGGATGGGAGATGGTGCAAGGTTATCGATCGACATAGTTGCTGATGATGGCAAACCGCTGAAACCCGAAGACAACTGCCGTAAATATGTAAGTCAATGCGGAGTTCTTGTTAGGGACACGATCCCGATCACCATTGCAGAATGGAATAAGCCGAAGAAAGCCAACGATGGAGCTAGTTATGTCGAGCAAAGAATTAAAGATTTGCTTTGGGACACGCTCTTGACACATTTCAGCCTACCGCAAGGTCTCCCAGATAAGAAGAAGGCCAAAGTCAAGGAGTGGACTCTTAAGAAGATGGCCACACAATTCCAGACCTGGAAGAAAACATTGTGGAAAAAATATAAGAAAGAAACTCCAGATTTCACTGGACATCTAGAGAAGATAAAAGATGCCTGGCCCGCATTTGTGGCGTATAGGAAATCGTCTACTGCTGTGGCCCGATCGGCCATAAATAAGATGAATGCTGAGAAGAAGATATATCACCATACTTTGGGGTCAGGTGGCTACAAGACTGCCGTGCCTAAGTGGGAAGCATTTGAAAACAAACTGCGTGAAAAAGGGATCATTCCACAGACAGATGACTGGCCCGAGAGGTCCAAGTTCTGGTTGTTCGCGCATGGGGCAGGGTTGGACCCAAACACAGGGCTGATTGTTGCAAAGGGAAAATGGACGGAAAAAATTACAAGAGTCGTAAAAAAACTTGTGGACGCAATAGGCCTAGTTCGAAAGGGAATATTTGTTCCCGATAGAGAGGACGACGAGCTGACACTCGCCCTCGGGAATCCTGAACACTGGGGACGATGTCGAGGCTACGGACCCGGGACTACGTGGAAGCAAGGGTTTCCGGCGGACGTTGCAAGTTATAGAAGCCGTTCCAGAAATAATAAGAAGGGGTTGGACCGGTTATCGGAATTAGAACGCCAGGTGCAGCGGCAGCAGGAGCAACTTGACTCAATTACCCAGCAAAGGGCATCTCAGCAGCAGCTAGAAGATCCTGCAGTCGATGCCGGCCCATCTCAGCGGAAAAGCAGCGTGGGTTCCACGCAGCTAGAAGATCCTGCAGTCGAACCGCCGGCGGCTCACTACCCCGTGGATGATATCACGGAGAAGAAAAATTGTGAGCTACATATGTCAATGAAGAACATATCCTTCCCGGTGGCGGACGGCTATGCTTTACCAAACCAACCTGGAACAACCTACCATGTTGGTCAGATTCCAGCTGGATATGCTCGTGTCGGGGTGGTAAAAGTTATGCCGGGATTCCAGACACTGAGCTTGACATTCCTGGAGGTGACGACAAGAAGACACTGGGAGAAGTCGAGCTGGGTATCGTTCTATGGAAGAAGAAATACATCATGTTTCCAGACTCAGCGCCAAGGCCACCGACTCCTTCGAGTAGAAATCCACCACCTCAAAGTCCATCCCACCCCGACGATTGGGAGCCCACCGCGAGTCCATCGCCCGCGCCGTCCCGTCAGCCGACTGATGCGCCCACTAGTAATTTGACAAAGCGAAAGCTGCAGTTCACGTCGACTGGTACTATGCTCAGGAAAGACAGGTCTCCTGTCAAGAAACGTGCAAAGATACCCAAGAAAGTCAAGACTCCTGACAAGTTACCTTACGAGAAGACTAACGAGGAATTAGAAAGAGCATGCGTGCCGATGTGAAAGCCCATTTTGCACCGAAAAAGCCCCCTACAGACCCCATAAAGGAACTTCTGCAGACTATACCAAAGGAGAACATTGATCGCACAGTTGACAACTTATATGACCCTCCAGCGAGCCCCCTTACAGACTATGAGCGCTGTATTGAGAAGACACATAGCTCACAGATGGAGGAGAAGAAATGCGGGAAAAAAGTTCCCCAGCTCGGAGAACAAGAAGTACAATCGATCGCCCCGCTCAAGGTGTTTTCTGATAAGGCGGCCTCTACAACGACAATGTTGCTCATGAAGTCCTAGGCGACACAGGTTACGCCATTGCTGAGATAGCATATCGATTTGTTCTCGGGCAGCCTCTGGTCACAGATACGAAGGCTCTAACAACACAATTATGGAAATTGCATAACTGGTACATGACCGCCGCAAAGGAAGGGAGATTCTATTTCATGGCGGGAGTTAAGGAAGAGCACTACTTCCGAGAATACGCTGTGCAGGTTGAGTTCTCCGAACTTTTTCAGATGTACAATCAACGTGCCCTCGACAAATCTATCTCAGCTGCTATTGTCTGTAAGTGATTTATTTGTGTAATTTAATTCTTTAGTTAAGCTCGTTCATTACCTGTAATTATCCTCACGACATTCTTTTGTACGCTATTATGCAGAATGAAGATTCGTGAATGCAGAGTGGGAGGAATCTGGGACATTGGGTTCATTGACCCGGATAAAGTTCATGAAGTCACCGTAGATCAGTATGCCCAGGACACAGAGGAGTTTTTGCTAACGTTTTTAAAGCGACAAAATACCAAAAAAGAAATATTTTTTCCTTACAACTTCAAGTGAGTGTTACTGTCTTGTACACATTCTATTTTGCTTTCCCGATGTTAAGTGTAATTGACGAGTTATGAATAACTGCGTATATAAACGTACGCAGGTTCCACTTCATTCTGCTAATCATTAGAATCGAGGCTGGAGAAGTTGAAATCATGGACTCATTAAGGAGAGAGCCTGATGAATACAAGAGCGTGCGTTATATGCTCAAGAGGTAATTTCAATCGCACTATATCGGCCTCTTTCATTCATTTCCTGATATCAAGTAAGTAATAACTCCTCAATTCATTTTCTTTGCCGGGCAGGGTTTGAAAACAGTTCATCACGGAAGAACGCGGTGAATGGAAAGATAAGCTGGACTTTAAGGCTAACAACGTAAGTAGTACTACGTACCTAGGTCCGCGTATCTCTCTAATTCTAGTTTCAATACCATTATCATTCTCTTGATTATTATTTGATTGAATTCTATTCTCGTATAGTGGTGCCTGCGACAACAGAGGGACGGATTTATGTAGATACTACGTTTGCGAGTACATTCACATGAAGGTCAATGAGAGAGTCAATAGTCAAAGAAATCAAGAGGTACGTAAACATCATTCACAACTTTATTTTGGTACCATCAATTGTGTTTAGTTTCCTTCATAATTGATTTGATCTCCTTCTTTTAAAGATGGCAAGGAAGCGGAACCAGCTCCTACCAATTAACCGCGTAAAAGCAATTGCGGAGGAATTGGCGGGATTTTTCCTTACGCAGGTCATACCTAAATCCGGAGAATTCCACTATATCGAAAATTAGCCTCCCTCCATGTACTAGCAGTGATCTCCATGTAATGAGTACTTTATGTGTGTACATATATATACCAAGTTGTATGTGTATTATGTATATGCATTAACGTGATCTTCATGTGTGCGAAAACTTTTTTTATGCATCGACGTGATCTCCGAACGATGGAAAAGTCCGAAACCCTTAACCCTGAAAAATAAGCGAAAAGAAAAAAATATGCCGCGGCAGCGTTTTAGACGTTTTCCTGCCGCGGCAGGAAAAAAAAGCAGAAAGGTCCTCTGTCCGCACGCGCCGCTCCGCCCACGTGGAGACCTTTAGTTCCGGTTCGTAAGCAACCGGGACTAAAGGGTGGGGGCCTTTAGTCCCGATTTGGCAGTCCCGGTTGCACAACCGGTACTAAAGGGCCTCTGGAACCGGGACTGTTGCCCCGTTTTCTACTAGTGCGGTCTACGTGGTAGTGATGAGACGCACTGTTGGCTCCACATCATGCGGCCAAGGCGCAATGGCTGCTGCCGGCTCTGACTCGGCAATGAGTAGGGAGACAAAATACAGAAGATATTAAAACCGTGATGTTGGACGAATCTGACGTTTGAGCGTAATACAATAATTTCACCGGTTTGGCGTTTTGCGTACTCATTTGGAGATCTTTTGATCACTGCGTTTCTTCTCCAGCGATTACCTAGCAAGGTAGAGTACTTATTTCTTGAGGAAGTTCGGTTGGGAATTCCCAAAAAGAAACAGCGAGGAGTGATAAAGTACGGCTGATTTCATTTAGAGCACAAGAAGAGCCAAAATTCATGGATATATACACTTTCATAGAATCACAAGGTAGAACGGCTGATCGGCTTAGCCAAAATCGAAATAAGAACCCACGAAGCTTCGGCCTTCGGGCGCCACGGCTTCCTGCCTCGCCGCACAGCTGATGCCCAACCGTGCGTAACTCTTCAGAGCTCGCTGATACAACCAAAACTTTTCCAGCTTCGCGCTCTGGCTTCTTGTTATAAGCTCGCAACAGACACCTTCCTGGACTCTTGGGGCCGCGGCACTGTTCCAGAGGAGTAGGGCTGTAGCAGCCGGCCGGCCTTCCTGGCGCAGGCGTCGTCGAGTCGCATCTGCTGGTGGCGGCACTCGTCGCTGCAGAAGGGAGTGTCCCCTCTGTACATGAAGATGTCGTCCTCCTGCGCCAGCAGCTTGTCGCAGAGGGCGCAGGCGTCCATGGCGGGCCTGCCGCGCTCGCCTACCAGCTCGTCGTCTAAGAAGAAAGCGCAGTCTACAGATGACACCATAGTATGTGTAGGTGATTTTCGAGAAGCAGACCTAAGCTTTGCAGTGGTGAGGGAGGTCGAGATCGAGGGAGGTGAGTGTTCAGTGAAGCGGAGGCAGGGGTATATATCGTCCCCCTCCTCTAGCCGCGTTGCATGCATCTACGCTTAACAGTTGAAGGTAGACAGGTGGTGGACTCACTCGCATGCAGATATTTTTTTCTTTAATACGCAGATATTTCGCAGGCCTCACAATCAAACACATCGCCTGGTCGATTGGCAGGCAGCTACAAGCAAGCCATTTGCAGTTTTAAGACCCTAGCCTCAAGCCGAGCCCGGCTTTAAATTAATGAAGCCACCATCCCAACAAGGTTCGTACACTCGGCAGCGCCGAAACAAAGAGCGCGGAGGCTCAAAATAAAGAAACAAAAGCCGGCAAACACAAGGCGGACCACGGCGGAAAGACTAGAGTAGAAGGGACCAACTACCTAGCCTAGAGCTACCACCGGAAGGAGTGAACACCCCCAAGGTGTTTACAACACAACTCCTGATCCCACAAGACTCAGGGAACACAAGCAGGAAAGGGAGGGCGCCTTCAGATCGGCGCCTCCCTGGTGCTGGCGTAGAGCGAACGAATTCTGCTAATCGTCAGCTCCACCGCCCCTCTGTCTGATCTCCTAGCCACTGGCTTCCACACCTGGAAGAACATAGATAGTTTGTATAGTAGGTCAGCCGCTTGCGAGGGCAGAGTACCCTCAATGGTAAACTTGTTCCTAGTCGTCCAAAGGGTCCAAACTAAGGCAGCGCAAGCCGTCCAAAGAACACGTTTCATTTGGCCCCCAAACTTGCGCACCTCTCGGTACAAGTCAGAGAAACAGGTTGGATTCCACGCACATCCCAGCAGTTCGCGAACTGCACTCCACATGAACCGCGCGAGGGGGCACGTGAAAAAGATGTGGTTCATATCCTCAAACTCTCCACAAAGAGCGCATCTACCCGTGGTAGGCCCCTGCCTACGACGGATGTTGTCGTTGGATGGGAGTCGCTTCCTGATAAGTTGCCAAAGGAAAACCCTGATCTTCTGGGGAACCGCAATTCTCCAGATCTCTAGGAAATGTCGTCGTGGGGACCCTTGGCAAAGTTTCTTATAGAGGGAGCGAACCGTGAACCTCCCCGAAGGTTCAAGAGCCCAAGTAATGCGATCTGGGTCCGTCGAGAGCCGAGTCGCATCCAACTCTCGCATCAGATTGCCCCACTGGGCCATCTCTGCGGGGCCAAAAGCGCGACGGCAGGGAATGTCCCACTGGCCTCGCCTCCTGGTATGAGCGATGGAAACCTCCGGGTCCACCGTAATGGCGAAAATCTCCGGGTATCTATCGGAAAGTGGGCCGACACCAACCCACCAGTCTCTCCAAAGTCTGGTAGATGTCCCGTTCCCCACCTGGTGTTTCGCCCCCAAGCGAAACACATCTTTGACTTTCTGGATGGCTTTCCAGAACTGGGAACCCTGTGTGCAGTTGTCCAGTAGTAAGTCTTTGTCCCTGAGGTACTTGTTTCGAAGAATATCAGCCCACAAGCCTTGTTCTCCGGCGTATAGCCGCCAAATCCATTTGGCCATCAGGCACAGGTTCATGCGTTTGGTGTTCATGACCCCCAAGCCCCCCAAGGCTTTGGGCATGCACACGTCCGACCAACGAACCCAATGGTATTTGCGTTTGGGGCCATTGTTACCCCAAAAGAAACGAGCACGGTGGGAGTCCATAGCATGGTGCGTGCCGTTTCCAAGCAAGCATACCCCCATCGCGTGTAGGGGTAGGCTAGAGAGGCAGGCGTCGACCAACGTAAGTCTCGCCGCCGAAGACATGAGTTTGCCCATCCAAGGGTCAGCTCTCTTGCCTACCTTCATCGGTAGCGGACCCCAATCCGCGGCCGTGAGCGCCCTGTCACTTATGGGGAGCCCCAAATAAGTGAAGGGAAAGGATCCTAATTTGCAATTCAACATGTTTGCGATCCTTTGTTGTTCCGTCGAGGTGGTTCCCAAAACCATGACCTCGCTCTTGTGGAAGTTGATCCTCAGCCCCGACATACTCTCAAAACATAGTAGAATGAATTTGAGGTTTGCAATGGTCAAATCGTCGGGCTGGAACATGATGATTGTGTCATCTGCGTACTGCAGGTGAGATACCCCCCAGGTATCAGATCAGGGACAAGGCCTTTAATATGTCCCCTCCTCCTGGCTGCGTCCAGGACAGCCGCGAGGGCCTCTACCACGTAGTCAAACAGTAGAGGAGAGAGGGGGTCACCCTGGCGGACCCCTCCCCATTTCTGAAGAAATTACCAACTTCTCCATTAATGGTAATGGCAGTCTGGCCTCCCAAGACCAGCCCCATAGCCCGGTGGACCCAACCGGGGTCAAAGCCCTTACGCAGAAGGACTTCTCGCAGGAAAGGCCATTTGCAGTTTTTAACGCGTCGGAAATAAGAAATGAGTTGTCTCACTGAAGGGTTGCCAGCTAGTTTGTTATGGAAATCCTGCTCGTTCGTGTATTGGGGAAGCACCTGGCAGTTCCAGTTGCACAGCTAAGTGGGCAGTCTTGGTTTTGTGCCAGGCGTCAGGTCGTAATCTTCGGAGTCTGCAAGAAATTCGTCGACATTCGTCCACATTTTCTGAGGCGAGGTAAGGTAGAGAGAGAGAGAGAGAGAGAGAGAGAGACCTCTGCGTCAGCGATGACATGCAAGGTGATGCTTTTCCCGGTAGTCTTAGCTGTCCAAGGTTGGTTGCAGAGTGTGGAGCAGGAATAAACTGTAAGTTTGATAATTTGCCGTGGAATGGTTTCCATTAAGAAATAGCCGGTGGAGTCGTGCAAGATACTTTATTCTGCTTGTGCAGACTGTGAGTCACGACCTATCAAGTTGTTGGTGACGGCCGATGAGGCACATGGTTTTTGGTTGTTGCGTCGGTGTCGACATATTCGAGACAAGCCATGATGAGATCTCATGATGGATCTAACTAGGTGACGAGTAGTGACACGTAAGAGAGAAAGAGAACAAAGATTCAAAGCCATAGAAAATGTATCATTCTCAAAAGGATAGCAAAACGACTCCCGCGTTGCCCCAGCTGGCGACCCGAGAAATCCCAAACCCTAGCCGCCGTGGAGCTCTCCCCGTCTCTCCCATCGTCGCTGCCGCGGCTAGGTTCACGGTGGCGGTGGACCTCGTTCATTAAGGGGATGGGGGCCTCCGGCTGTCCCGCGTGGCGGCGGAATCTGGATACCGGGGCGGGGGTGAGGCTCAACCCACCCTCGGCAGCGTGGCACGCTGGTGGCCAGGTCCACGGAGGTGTTGCTCGAGAGGTTCGACCGATTCAACTCGGTGGCTGCTATGTAGAGGCGCCGACGAGTAGGCAGGCTCGTCCGGCTTGGCGTGGTGGGGGTGGCGGCCGTCCATCCAGGCTCTCATGGTGACGTTGGTGACGCTATCTGGCGAGGCAGGTGCGTCGACCTCTGTGGTGGCTGCAGGTGGGTGCCTGATCTGGATGGCTATATCTTGTTTTCGAGGTTGGTAGTGGTCTGGCTTGGTAGGGGCGTTGTCGCCACATTGGGGTGGCGAGGCATGTGCGTCGACCTCTATGGTGGCGGCATGAGCCGGTTCTGACTGGTTGCATGAGGTAGTTGTCTAGAAACTTTGGGAAAAAGTTCGGCTAGCTCTTGTTGGACGGCGCCGTCGGCGCATGTGGGCATCGTTCTCCTACTTGAAGGCGCCACCATGGAGTCTTCTTCGACCTCTCCATCCTCGGAGCAAGATTTTGGGTGAAAGTCTAGACCCGTTGGGTCGGGCGACGAGCGTCGTTCTTGACATCTCTTTTCTCCTTTGGGGTGTCCCCTTGAAGATCTTGTTCTCATACGCTATTCTCGGTGGGCCGGCCACTCACAGCTTTGTGGGCGACAGTTGTTCGATGGGCGAAGGGGGTTCCCGTGTGGCGGTTTGCGCGGCAACAACAAAGTTGGTGAGCGATGGTTTGGTCTCAGCAGAGGCTTTGTGGTCGGCTCTCCTCCGGCTTGTCCGAGTGTCTTTTTCCTGGTCTCCCCAGGCTATGAAGTCGGAGCTGCTAAGTTATCGAACATCTACCATTGAGCGATGTACGATGACCTGCATGGGGCGGCTCGGTAGTGAAGATCTTCTTTGGCGCAGATCATCATCATAATCGGAAGATGTCTGCCTATACACGAAGAGTCATCTGTTTGGCATAGTCCGACGTGGCCTTCTCGGCGTCGCTTCAGCGATGGTCAACTTGGTGGTATTCTAGTAAAGTCGGGGTCATTGCTGAGTGATGATAATGACACGGGGGCGGGGGGGGGGGGGGGGGGGGGCAACCTCGACGACGACGATCGTCTCGGTGTTGTGTGGGTAGTATGGCTGGCTGTGTGTATCCTCGTGGCGATCGTGATCCATGACAGTCGTCGTCGAGAGCGTTTGTTCCGGTTTTCAGCCAGGTTCCCGCAACTAAACCGGCAAACTCTCTTCTTCGTAGTTAATAAAAATTACAAGTCTTTTGATTTGTTTAAAAAAACAAAGCCATAGAATAGTGACCCGACATAGAGTAGTGACACACATTTGCATAATTTATTCAATTTCATCTTGAAATGCGTGATCGGGATGCAGGTTGCTCATAGGTAATTTCAAACTATTTTGGTTGAGCTTATGTGTGGATTCATTTAGGAAACCAACCATAGCCCAATTGATTTATTAGCCGCTTCAATTTTATTTCAATTTAGTTGTAATAAATTATGTGATTTTATTCAATTTGGTTATTAAAATATGATACTTATATTTATTTAATCGTGTACAACATTTGCCCCAAAGAATATGTGTCCCAATATGTTGAATAAAAAAAAACGGGGCGGACCAAATGGGTCGCACGGTTGGGTGGAGTGGCCGGGAAAGGTCAGACACGGACAAACGCATGTTCGTTTGACGACCAAAATGAACAAAACTAAGACAAAAATCATGTCCGTTTGGGTCGACGCGCTGGAGTAGCCCTTACTACTCAGTCCCGCATCAACCATATTTGTGCTTTTACCGGATTATGAGAGTTAGACTGGTGAAGATGTTTTTACCCGATTATGAGAGTTAGAGTGGTGGGTCACTATGAGGCGGTACGATTTACAAGCTGTGCAATAAAATGAAACTGTTTGAATCAATTGATGCAGAGATCTAGATTTCGCTCACCTTTTCGGGGGGGAAAAAACTTAGATGCAAGGTGATTTTGCTAGGAAGTACTGTATATAGTATCCGTGGAGATATTTCTGCTGCTGGCTGCTGGCAGTGAGTCACACAGTTGGTCTTACGTGCGATGTCCACATCATGCTGACTCGGCAATGAGTAGGAGACAAAATACAGAAGAAATAACCGTGATGTTCGACGAATCTGACGTTTGAGCGTAATACATTAATTTCATCTGGTTTCGCGTTTTGCGAACTCATTTGGAGATCTTTTAATTGCTGCGTTTCTTCTCCAGCGATCACCTAGCAAATGCAAGGTGAAGGTTCGGTTGGTAATTCATGAAAAGAAACTGCGAGGACTGATAAAGTACGGCTGCAACAGCGAGGAGTGAATCAGTGATAAAGTACGGGTGCTTTCATTTAGAGCGCACCAGGACAGCCAAATTCAAGGATATATATAATTATATACACATTCATAGAATTACAAGGTGGAGCAGCTGATCGGCTTTGCCAAAACTGAATTGAAACCCAAGGTGACGTGCTTCGATTGTCGCCTTCTTCAACCCACGAAGCTGCCAGCGTTATTGTTTCCTGCCTCGCCGCACAGCTTAGCACCTGGTGCTTAACCGTGCGTAGGTGCGCGGCAAGAGATCCGGGGAACCATCACCACAATATGGATGGATTCCTCAGAGCTCACTGATACAACCAAAACTTTTTCTCAGCCACGAACGACGCAGCTTCGCGCTCAGGCTTATGAACTCGCGACAGACACCTTCCTGGACTCTTGGGGCCGCGGCACTGCTCCTGAGGAGTAGGGCTGAAGCAGCCGGCCGGCTTTCCTGGCGCAGGCATCGTCGAGCCGCATCTGCTGGTGGCGGCACTCGTCGCTGCAGAAGGGGGTGTCTCCTCTGTACATGAAGATGTCGTCCTCCCGCGCCAGCAGCTTGTCGCAGAGCGCGCAGGCGTCCATGGCAGGCATGCCGCGCTCGCCGACCAGGTCGTCGTCGAAGAAGAAAGCGCAGTCTACAGATGACACCATGGTATGTATGTCTAGGTGGTTTGGAGGAGCTAGCAGAGCTAAGCTTTGCAGTGAGTTCGCTGCTCTTGGTGAGGGCAGGTGAGATGGAATTGATCGAGGGAGGGGAGTTTTCAGGGAAGCGGAGGCATGGGTATATATCGTGCTTGGAGAAGCAATCTTTAGCCGTGGTGCAAATGCATCTACGCTTGGCGGTTGGACGTCGACAGGTAGTCGACTCGCAGATATTTTCGTTTCAGGAATGATATTATGCAGATATTTTGCAGGCCACGCAACCAACCACATGGCCTGGTCGATCATAGATCAGCCAACTAGCGGCAGCTACGAACAAGCCGCATCTTTTTACACGTCGGAAAGTGGAAAAAGAGTTGTTGAACTGAAGGGTGTTGCCAGATGGTTTGCCTTGCAATCGTGCACGTTTTTGTATTGGGGAAGCACCTTGCAGTTCCTGTTGCACTGCTCAGGTGGCAGTCTTTGTTACATAGCCTGTCCAGCCCAGCCGTTCAGGCAGTCAGCTTGTTCTATAGTGAAGCGTTGGTCGTCATCTTCGGAGTCGCGAAGAATCTGTCAGAGAGATTGACATTTTCTCCCGGGAAAGCAGTAATAGAGTGTTGACAGAGAGTGAACTCTGCATCACAAATGACATGAAAGGTGATACGGAGTATTAATTTTTCCCGGAAGTGTTCGCTGTCCAAGGTTCGAGCTTTAGTTGTGACCAATACTTGATCTCTTCTTTGTGGAGGATGCACTTCGGTGCATCTCTAGTGGAGATAGTTCGTGTGTGTTTGGAGAGGTCCTTTTAGTTGGGTATGAGAGGTGGCCTGTTAGATTAGGTTTAGGTTCCCTGGTTTTAGCCACATGAGTTAGAGTGTGCGGTTTTGTAACCGCAATTTGTATGGTTTTTGGATCCGGTTTCCCTAATTAACTGGCCCGTTCTGGTTCTCAAAAAAGGTTGTTGAGCACGAAAGCCTTGGTTGCAGTGGAGTAGTTTCTATTAAGAAATGGTCGGTGGAGTCGTGGAAGATATTTTCCTCTTCTTGCGCAGACTGTGAGTCACCACCTAGTTGTTGGTGAGGACCATGCACATGGTTTTGGTTCTACTCTGGTGTCGACACAATCCAGCCTAGCCATGACGCGCTCTCAAGATGGATCTGACTCGACACTAGTGACAACTGACACGTACATAAAACAAAATCTAGGTTATACAATATAATAGTTTCCTTGGGTTTTTAGGCATGCATTTTGAAAGCGCAGTGGACGTATTCAGAATCGAGTAAACATTTATGTGCTACTGCATTTTGCATGATAATATTCCATGGTGTGTTTCTATTCCATGCATAGCGTCCATCTTAGAAAGTGTTTGATAATTACTAAATTGATAATTTTTATTAGCAATTCAAGATTATTAATTGAAAGCATTCGCTAAAATTATTTCAAGTTCATGGGGATCACTACATTAATTAGTAGGTGTCATGTGGGAATCATGTCCTCGCAAAAATGTGAGCGAGAAGCCACATGGATCTGGTGGACATGGTTTCAAGCGAACAACAAATCAAAGATTTAATCTTTTCTTTGAGACTACAGGTAAGTAGTGATATGTTAAATACTAATGAGATACTTAATGAATACAACATGCAATATGTAGCATGTCCTATAGTCTCTTCATAGTCCACGTTAAAAGTTGACAATTATACATGTTGTCATCATAAAAACAACATAAAGAAAAGACACGTTATTTTTTATTAACCAGGTTCATCATAAAAACCACAGTAAAAGGGCGTGCCCGATAACCAGTTGTTCAATGTGAGACAACTAACATGAGTGACACATTATTTTTTATTAACCAGGTTCAACTCGCTTCGCTGATGAGAGAGAGCTAGTCCCGTTGAGCAATTTTGAGCACACGAAGTGACGACCTAATGATGAATCGATGGAATCCACCAACATAGCACACCTTTCATCTTGATTGTTTCCGAGAGATAGAAGTTCGCATGACTTCCACTCGAATATGATTTCCGGAGTGATAAACTCAACAAGTAGGTCTATTCCTTTTGGAAAGATCTTGTTTCATATGAGAGATAAGTTACAAGTGGCTCATAGGGGTGCTTTTATAGGTCTAGAGCTTTCTACTAAAGACCTACAATATTCTTGGTGGGAGAGAAAAGTAGGCCCATCAAAGTCTATTCAAGAAAAAACAAGACCCTTATCCACGAGGGGTCCCACTAATAAGCTTACCGAGCTTCTCTAAGGATGAGCGAATACCCATTCAGGTAGCCCTACAAGGCGAAGACGGTACAAAGACCCAGGGTGGCACATGACTAACTTACACCCCCTCCCCCCTAAGGTGGGCTAGCACAAGAAGGCTGAGCCGGTTCATGCATAAGTTTGGTCCAGTAGGATTTCTCATACGAGACGGCGTACAAAACTTGAAGTACGAGGAAAGTAGAAGTAGCCGGCTCCTACTAGATCTGCACGCGAACCGACTCGGGATAGATCTGTAACCCTGTACTAGCCATCGGGTCGAGGCTATCAGTCCGACAGGGAGCAGCCTATAGGGTACCCAATATCGACAATCTCAGGTTACCAGCGACTTTGTAATCAATCTCGCAATATCAATATAGACAAGAAAAATTAGGTCTTACTTCCAGAGCGAGGTGCCGAACCTGGGTACATCGTGTTGAGCCAATCTCGTCCCCTGACTCTTCTTCGTCTAGCTCCACACTCTGTTAGCCACACCCAATGGCTAAGCCATGACGAAAGCATGACAGTTGTCGCCCACCATGGGGTATGCGACGACCGAAGTCGTCTTTCGGGCGGTATCCTTCTCCACCATCGATGATATCGCCATCAGGCGTGTCATCCGCTTTGGATTCATGGGATCATCGACGACTCAACCTGAAAGCCGGCATCCACCCCGTTGATGAGCGGTGAGATCGTGCCCTTCGGCGTCATCGACGTATACATTGGCTATGTAAGCTTCAATGGTGACAACATCTCACCTCCTCCGAAGGCGTTGGCGTCAGCTTCAACAACAATATCGCCCTCGACGATGGTTTCAGTGATGACATCGCTTCTGTTGGCGACGCCGAGTCCATCCTTCCGCTAGAGACATTTTTGGGTCACTTTGGCAAAATGCCTCAATCTAAGTGAGCTAAAAGCTCAACTGTGACAAAGTCAAATAAAGCGAGGCCCCCTGCATTTTGTAAGTGTGATATGTAAATCGTCCCCTCTCAAGAAAGAAAGAAAGAGGATCGTATAAAAAAGGCATATGGGAATCTTGAGCTGTGGTGGTGCATGCACGCCAGAAATCACTCGTTGAAAAGTCGATTCGCACACGAGCACATCTCTTGTCGACGCACCACTTGCGCCAGTAGCAGCTGCAACTTACGAGCAACCGTTCTGCCAATTTTAATCTAACAGCCTTGGAGAGAAGAATCCTGTTGAGAAACCAGCCGTTTGACCGAGAGATTTGCCAGCAGGGTATATCCCGAAGATTGCACTGTGCACGTTCTGTATCAAGGGGAGAGTACCTTGCAGTTGCAACTTGCACGGCTCAAGGTTCCAGTGGGGTCTCGTTTCCGGAGAGCAGCTTCCTCCAGATCTGCTGAGTTTGTATACTCTGCTTAACACTGAAGCCTGCGAATAATACTCTCAGAGAGATCACCATCTTCGACGGGAGAAAGAATAACCATCGATAGTAGTTACCCGGACTTTGAGAATGCATGGTTCATCACTGCGATTTACTAAGATACACCTCGATTTTGATTGGAAATATATGATGGCTTTGCACAGGCGATATGTGCTGCTGCATATGCAGTGAGTCACGGCCTGCGTGTAGCGATGAGACTCACTGTTAGCCGTACGTCCGCTTTCCACATCATGCAGCAAATGCCATGACGCAATGTTGCTGCTGCCTCTGAATCGGCAATGAGGGGGGAGACAAACACCGAAAATACATACTCCCTCCGTTTTTTAATATAACATGTTTTAGGTGGTACACATGTTGTCTATATGCATACTAAAATGAGTGAACATGCACACAAAAATGTGTCTACATACATTTATGTGAATGTGCATGGGGACAAAAGCTAAAACATCTTATACTGTATTAAAAAACGGAGGGAGTATAACCGTGATGTTCGTCGAATCTGACGTTTGAATGTAATACTTCAGTTTCATCTGGTTTGTCGTTTTGCGTACTCAGTTGGAGACCTTAATTACTACGTTTCTTCTCCAGCGATGTAGTATATTTTGAGAAGGCTTGGTTGGCAATTCATGAAAGAAAACAGCCAGGGGTGATAAAAAGTATTCATAGAATCACAAGGTAGAGTTGGTCGGATTAGCCAAAATGTGCTTCCGATTATTGCCTTCTTCAACGCGCCGCTGCTTCCTGCTTCGCCAGAGAGCCGAGAACTACCACAACAACATCAATAGATACTTCGGAGTACCAACTAGAGTAACAAACAAACTTTGATTCTAAGCCAGCACGCTCTGGCTGATCAGCTCGCGACGGACACCTTCACGGACTCTTGGGGCTTCGCACGCCGCGCCTCTGTTCCGGCCGAGTGCCGCTGCGCCGCCCTCCGGGCATCCTGCCTCTCGCAGACGGTGTCGTGCCGCATCTGCTTGTGGCGGCACTCGTCGCTGCAGTAGGGGGTGTCCCCTTTGTACATGAAGATGTCGTTCTCCCGTACCAGCGGCTTGTCGCAGAGCGCGCACGCGTCCATGGCGGGCTTGCCGCGCTCGCCTACCAGCTCGTCGTCGAAGAAGAAAGATGACGCCATGGTAATTCTAGGTGGTTTTCGAGGAACAGAGCTATACGCTTCGCAGTGAGTTCGCTGCTATTGGTGAGGGGAGGAAGAGGGAATCTAGCGAGGTGAGTGTGAGTGTTCAGGGAAGCGGATGCAGGGGTATATATCGTGCTTGGAGGCGGCCCACGCATCGGGAAATATCTCCACGGTGGAGTGCAGTGGCTGTTGGCTACTTGGGCTCCATGGTCGACTACGGCCACCGGTCAAGCACCGGGCTCCACCGCGACGAGAAACGACAGGAATCCTATTATGTCCGCGCTGCGTCGACTGGGTCGACATAGCTCTTGGACATCCTTTAATTAATGGCCTGCTATCTTTCAATCTCGAGCGACTATTTGTCTATCGTCTTAGGAAGAAATAGTTAGTGTGTGTTTGGGAGTAAAGTATTTTAATTCTTTCAAAAAAACTGTGGTTTCTAAAAATACTACGATTTTAAATATTTTTAAGTGTTTGGCTTTAGCGAAAACTGCCGTTTTATATAACTAGGAAAAACGCCCGTGCCTTGCAACGGGGAAAAAAATTCTCAACCGTGTCTCAATGCCTTGACCACGTGTTTCTCTTTTTTTTTCCTACTGCAATTAAATTTCAGTTTATTCGTGAGACTATGACAGTATGAGCCTCAATCTTATGCTCTTACCTTGTCCCAGTTTCTTCCAAATTTGGTTCGCGGTTTCTGCTATAGTTTTGTCGCAATCAGAAAAACAGTGTCTCCATAACTACAAGAATATATCCATTTCACACCATCTACTCCTCATCTTAATCCCAAGTGGAGAACTAACTGTTGTGAATGCTGAGATAGGGGCAAGGGCTAAAGCATAACTTATACCCATAATGGATGGCTCCGTGAAGCCAATCGTATCTTCCTAATTTTCTGATGATTGACATGACACTGAAAAGTTGAGTCCATTTGCAGTGGTAGTTTTCATATATAGATGATTTTAATAGCACCAGACTACTTTTTCAATATGTATTTAGCTGGAAAAAAAAGTAGTGATGAAACACATGAGAAGTTGCACATGCCTGAAATTGATGTCTCTTGAGAAGGAAGAAGAGAAGAAAATCATAGATCCAGAGCCAAACCAAAATGCTGATTTCCCAACATTCTCCCACATAACCAGTCCGACAACCCTTTCGGAAAGACCTTCCCAGTCAGACTGCTCTACATTATCTGCACCTGGTACATAAACAGCAATTGACCACATCAGGAGGAAGACACATATGTATACTACACTGTCATGGCACAAGAAAAGCATATCATAGACAACAAAAATTGCATGGTAAAGTATGAAAGAACTACTTTTCTCGAACAAGTTGTTAAATTATGACATATATGAACAGGACAATGTTCCGTCTACATCTTACTGATAAACAAGTTATACTGAGAGACTAACAGTGAAAACATTATCGGCAGAAATGGATGCGGACATTTTGAATCAGACAATACAGGCTTCAATCAGGAAAATGCATCCTAATCATATATTACAACGTCTGAACCAATATCCCAATCCAGGGTAGTAGTATCGGAAACATTGTTCTGAGTAAAAACAACTGGGGACTTACAAAAGCATGTTGACAAGGTAAAGGCAGTCTATCCATTACGTTAAGCTAAATCTATATTTTAGGCCAGTATAACTGTGCATAAATATTTAATATGTCGGTGTAGGACCTTTAGCTAAATTTGTTTCACTTTGGTCTTGGATTGATGAAACTGCAACACATCTTGAGCTCCCTGTTTTTCCTAGTAGCAGATCATCCACAACAAAGGCAGACAGTCTGCATGCACTTTTTGTGTTTGCCAGACACAAACTACCAATCACAATCCAAAATTCAAACCAACATGTTAGCAGATTCAGCGCAGAAGTACATTTTAACGTTAGTCGGAAAATGTTATAAATCAATGCCGAAATGATACAAAATATAGCAATTTCATCAAGAAAATCCACAAACACCTACAAAAAGGAGGTGACTACATTTTCTACAAGAACAAACTTGTTAAACCGAAGATTACAATCAAAATCATGGATGCATTAGACATGTAATGCCAAGCAAGATAACTCCTACCCAACAGTTTGCAAATTGCATAGTCATAATTGTACGTACTGATATACTTGAATTCCGATACCAAGAACAAAGTCCCCTACAGAGATACCAGGAAGCAAATTTTGCTATATCGACCAAAATCTACAGGTTTGTAACACAACAGTCCTGCACCCAATGAACCCTAAAATGACAGTAGGTACGAACTTATTAGCGATTGCTCAGTTACCTAGGGTTCGCTGGATGGGAGCATAAGGAACCAAAGGCAAGCGCGAGCCCTTCTTCTCCTTCGCGACTCCCTTGGCGGCCGGAGGCTGCGCCGCGTTCTTCCATCCACGGGTCTTACCGGCCGCTTCCTCCTCCGCCACTTCGTTCGCCGCCTCCCCACTCCCACCGTCACACTCTAGCCGTCGCCGCGCTCGCCTCACGTTCTTCGCTGGCGACGCCGCTGTGCGCGGCTCCCCCGCACCGCGGCGCTTCTTTCGTGGAGACCCGACAGCCCCCGCGCCTTGGTCGACGACGGCCGCGGAGCGGAGAGGCTTGGAGCGGCGGCGCCGGGCGGGGCTGTCACAGAGAGGGGAAAGAGGAAGCGCGCCCTCCGGTGAGGAGACTGCCGGGGAAGGCGACGCGGGATCCTGCCGCGACGGTGGCGGAGGGAGAGGACCGGTCCCGTCGGCGAGCGCGATTTCGCCGGAGCGTGGCATGGGAGCAGGGGAGTCGAGCTTAGAAACTAGGGATTTCTTATCCCTTCGATGGGACCGTTTCTTCTGTGAGCGGTGGCAACTTCTTTAACTGTTCCCAACACCAGGGGTAAAACCGTCTTTTTAGGGTCGGACGGCAAGAAGCCTTACGGCCTTTATTAGTAGGTATAGATTTATAATATTTAGGAAATTGGCAGTTTTATATACATAAATATTTTCGAAATTGCATTGTTTCGAAGTATAAAAAAAAGATCCATACCTCTTTTTCCAAAACTTGAAAATTTAGGAAATTTGCACTAATATGCCATAGTTTCTAAGACACGTTGGACCTACTCCTATAGTACAAACTAATATTAATACTCCCTCCGGTCCGTAAAAACGTTCGGAAGAAAACAGCTTCGACAGCACAAGTCCTACTTATCACGTCCGACCCTTTTTTCGGATCGGAGGAAGTATTTTTTTTACCGTAACGTTGGAAAACTGTAACTAGATATTTTAGAATGAAAAATCAGAGAAGAACACAAGTATGACTATAAATATACAACATATAATCCATCTAATTATAAAATTTAATTCAAGAAGGTGTGAGTTTACATCTTTTCATGGCTTTTGCATTTAAGGTGTTCCATTTCATTATGTTGTTGAGGAGAAGTGTCTTGGAAAATAAAATAACTAATGTAACTTTTATTTTAAAACTACATATTAAATTTAGCACAAAAGAACTATATTTTTTAGCGAAACATGGCAGGAGCTCAGCCTATTCATTTATAGAAGAAGAGAAACGAAGTTCAATACAAACCCACGCGACATAAATCCACAGGCGGATTACTCCCCAAGGTGTACAACACTTGCTGACCCCGAAGGGTACAACACACCTAACACCTGACGGAGCTCTTCGAAAGCTAGGAAGGCCACCTCTAGATAGGTTTGGCGCTTGGCATCGAAGATGCTGTCGTGGGTTTGTCACGTCAGATGTCATGGATGACTTCGTAGGTGTGGGATTGCGCGAGTCAATCGTCTCCGAGCTTAGGATCATAGGGCACGAAGAAGACAATGTTTTTTTACCCAGGTTCGGCCCCTCAATGTGAGGTAAAGACCTACTCCTGCCTATCCTATCTTGGGATTGATATGAATATGGTGTTACATGGGTTGGCGATCGATGTGTCGAGTCGCCTATCTCTGGATGTATGAGAGCTTGATTGCTTTAGAGCTTAGGGTTCTAGGTCCTTGGAGTCCACCTTATAAAGACGATGGCTCGCAAGGTTACAGGGAAACTTCTATCCCAAGGAAAGTATGAGCCGGAGTCCTACTTGGAGACTAATCTTCGTGTCCCCCAAGTTATATCTTCTCCGGTCTTCTAGATCCTTCCTCTTAATACGCCATGATCTTGGGTCGGCCCATATTTGTGTAAGCCCAATAATGGTGCGACTGTGAATGAGTCGCGCTTTGCTTGAATAAGTCGCGGGATAATTACTCCCCCGACATTAGCCCCCAAGCTTCCGGGTGAATCGTAGAATCATGCGGAAGATTCTATCTTGATGATGATCTTGCGGGCTTGCGTATGTAGTTCTTGCCGACTTGTCGATGTTGAGCTTGGCGACTCGCTGATGATGAGTCGCGAGCGTAGCGGCTTATTGAGCCGCCAATGTAAAAGCGATGAGCCGCTGATGTTTGTTGGTATAGTATCGCAGGCATTTGAGGCCGACGAAATCTTGTTGAAGCTGCATCCATTGCCTTGAAAAGAGTACGCCAATATGTGCGCATGCTGGTAGCCATGTTAGCTAGTCTTGATTGATCTTTGCCGTGAATTCCATGCACAAGTCTTCCTCACTTGCTATTTGAACACTTCTGTTTAGTCGCATTGGAGCTGCAGACCACGGTAAGCTCTCCACAAGAATTATATCAGATGCTAGCGAAGCCTTTGCTGAAAAGTCCACCTTTTACTGCTAGATGTGAGAATGATCTGAAATCATAATAATGACAACTTATGAGCGTCAAGATATATCAGCCAAATAAGCTGGCGAGTCATAGACATCGAAACAGAAAAGGCATAAGCATAAATAAGCTGGCTAGTCATTAGAGTATAAAAATCTGTCAAGTTTTCATGACGAGCCATCTGAGCGCATATTGAATTATGGTGACTCAAGAGCATATCGCCACTGCCTGAATTTAAAGCTTTCCGAGTCACTGACTTGACTCGGCAAATGGGTATATATATTCTCATGTGCTGCAAAAAAATGAAATCTACATATAAACATGGCATATCAATTCTGTATAGACCACCAGATGCCGGTGGGTGGATGTGTAGCCCCCAAGGGCCGGGTTGCATGCTTGATCATGCTGTTCGGGACTCAAAAATAATGCAATTTAGACAAAAACTTGATTGTCCTAGCCCCGGGCATTAAGCAGGCATGATTTCATTATCCTGCTTGATGGCATATCGTTCTCGTTTTGCAATTTGATCCTGCAATAACTTGAGACGAAATAACACTTTCAATGATATATGGAGGAAAGCGAAGCCGCTTATAAAACTCCGAGCTGTGAAATATTAATTGAGCCGCTAGGAAAAAGATAATCCCAGTCAAAACTCTAGATATAAATTAAGGAATTGTTCTTAAAAATTCCACTTGATGTGGCTGTAGTTAAATAAATAATGGTGGCTTCATCACCAATACCAGGAGATGATCAAAAAAAATCTGTTCGTGCCAATTCAAATTCATATGGCCAAGTTATAGGTTCCTGTTAAATCAAAAAGGCAAAGCCCTTGAGGAAGCAATGATAATAACTTGATGATAATATGTTAGCCTTGGCGGTTGGTAATAATTATGATAAAAAGTTAGTACTCTGCGTGATAGCAAATTTTAACCTGCATGATAGCATATGGTACTCTGCATGATAGCAAATTGTAACCTGCATGATAGCATATTGTAATCTGCATAATAGCAAATGATATTCTGCATGATAGCAAATGATATTTTGCGTGATAGCAAATGATATTTTGCATGATAGCAAATGGTACGATGCATGATAGCATATGGTACGACTCAGTATTTCCCAGGTCTAATGTGTGTTCAGGATCGAGAAAGTCCATGATAGGCATTCAGACTCGATTGACGCCACATGCGGGTACTTTAGTCCTTCTGAATTATCTCTGTTACCGTTAAGTAGGCCCTCGCGCGGCTCAGTATTTCCCAGGTCTAATGTGTGTTCAGGGTCGAGAACGTCCATGATAGGCAATCAGACTCGATTGACGCCACATGCCGGTACTTTGGCCGCGTAGTGCGAGTTGCATCTGACTTAAGTCGAGTATAACCAGGTTAATTTGCCACAAAGAGCGATTCCACGAGAATAAGTCGAGCTCATAAAGCTACAAAGCCCCCGTGAAACCCAGAGATTAGTGAAAATAAAGTCTCAACAGCTCAAATTGAGATGAAATGACAAACCCCCGGATACCGGTGGTGCCTGCTGTATTTCACTAATCCTGATGTGCGACCGCGCGTAGGTGGCAGTCGACTTTTGATATAATCAGCTGTAATAGCCGTGACGAGCTCTAATTAGGTTTGATGATAACCAACTCTGATTAGCTGTAAATGTGATACCACGGGTCACTGATTTGACCCAAGAATTGATACAACGAGTCACCTGTTTAACTCAAATATTGATTAGATGATGATTCGTTAGTGACTCATAAACTGATGTAATGATGAGTTGTATGCGACTCATAAAATGATATGAAAGTAAATCACTAGGCGACTCATAAAATGATATAATGGTAAATCATGAAGTGATATAATGATAAATCATGAGCTGATATAATGATAAATCATTAAATAATATAATGAGTGCTCAAATACCAACACTTGAACATGTAATGGTGATCTTTATATGTCAAGATGCCGTTTGCAGGTGCAAATAAAATTATTATCATGCGATAAATTTAATGCAAGATGTAAATAGCTAGACTTTGATAAATGCAAAGTGAGTTATAAAGTACTCTGATTTGATAAATGCATTGCGGGTTGTAAAAAACCCAACTTTGAGAAGTGGATGTAATTAAATTTCAATAATTGATATAAATTTAAAGTCTACAACATGATATATTGTGAATCGCAAAGACATTAATAATAATCTTGATAAAATAGATATGCAGCCCCCGAGATAAACTCGAAGGTGAACTTAATCTTATTGATAAAAGTAAAAGTCTGTAAAAGTTTAGCATGATGGCAAACTTATCTTGTTTTTATTTGATGACGCGCAGCACAGCGATGGTAGCGCCGGTAATAAAGGGCATGTGCTTTTGAAGTCACACGCAGATGAGGTTGCGTGCTGTTATTTGAGTCGCACGCTGATGAATGGAGCTGACCAGTCCTTGCCTTTTCCTTCTTTAATGTGAGCTGCTTTGAATTGCACGCATAACACAAAATTGTATTTTCTCCTTAGCTGTAGCTGCTCGCGTGAGACTCATTTACCATGCTAGGGAATCCAAATCATTTTGGTCTTCGTAGGACAATGCGTTGATCCATATAATGTAGTAGTAGTGGCAATCAACTCCAAATTGTTATGAACCTGATCACTATCCTTGGAGGCCAAGGCATATCCTTCCTAGCTAAGTAACTTCCTAGCTAAGTAAGTTGCTTCCTTGGAGCAAGGCATATCCTTCCTAGCTAAGTAACTTCCTAGCTAAGTAAGTTGCTTCCTTGGAGGCCAAGGATGGTGTTCCTTGCTAGGCAAGGGTGATCAGATATTTGTGGGCTTAATACCTAAAATACCCTCCCTAGTGAGGCTATATATAGGAGGCATGAGATGGGGGCTTGATACACAAAAGTTTCCTGAGATTGTATACGTACAACACAAATAATAAAGAGATCATAGCCTTCTCTCTATCTGGTGTCTTTCTTGTGTTCTTGTGATTGTGCCCTTGTGTATGTGGTGATTGGAAGCAAGTGTTGAACAACGTCGTTTCTTAACATGTTATCAGCACGAGTGCTCTCGAGCAAAGGTATGTTGTTCAAAGCTACTTGCTAATCACTTCTAAAATAGCTTCGTGTGTACATGAGTGTACTATCGTAGTACTGCATATTGCATGCTCATGTTGATCGGTCGAGAAAATAATCTCAAGGCAGCCGATTCAAACAAGTTGTGAGCATTATCTCCCATGAATGGGATGGTTCTGCACCGGCAGTGCTGAGCAGCAAAATGTTCGGAGCCTGAAGCTTCGCATCATGGCATTGCCTTAACTAAAAGGCTGGTGACGAGGTCACAACGCGTCGGCGGCTCGACGTCTAGAGCCTGCAGCTCTGTGTGAGTATCCTGCGTGTGCCCAGACGGCCGCGTTCGTCGCTATCGACGTCTGGAGCCTGCAGCTCCCCGTGTGTCACCCGCGTGTGTCCGGAAGGCCACGTTCGTCGCTATCGGCGCCATGACCAGAGCCTGAAGCTCTGCGCCATCGTACCACCTTGGCCAGCGTCGTGCGCTTGCCGGTGACGTCGGTGACGTCGCTGGAAATACTTCGCCAGCCTAACAGTTGGCCAGAAGCCAAGACGAGACGCTTATGTCAAGCTTACACGGCCACGGCCTTGCAAATTAAATCCTGAAGTATTTGATTAGTGCATAAACATCTGGAATTGTTTACATACCAGTATTTACACTGTTTGCACTCATGACATGCACTTATTTACCTGAAGTAAATTGTTGCATGATCTAAATATACAGGAAATGTCGGGCATCAACTCCAAGGAATTTGCCGAGCTCGCCCTGGATGGCAGCAACTACCTCACGTGGGCTATGGATGCTAAGTTAAGCCTTACATCCATGTCTCTCAGTCATGCCATTAACCAGCCAGCAGCTGGCACAAATGGTCCTTCTGCCGCTGAAAAGGCGAAAGCGCTGATCTTTCTGAGGCATCACCTCAATTCAGCGTTGAAGCTTGAATATCTGACTGAAGAGGATCCACTCACTCTTTGGCAATCCCTGAAGGATCGCTATGACCAGCAAAGGTCTGTTGCGCTTCCTCAAGCACAGAGTGACTGGTTAAACCTACGTTTTCAAGACTTCAAGTCTGTGACAGCATATAACTCTGCGTTGCACCGCATTGTTTCCCTGCTCAGAATGTGTGGCCAGAAAGTCACTGATGCTGATATAATTGACAAAACTTTGTCAACGTTCCATCCCACCAACATGGTGTTGCAAGAGCAATACAGGCATGCCAAATATGCCAAGTACTCTGAGTTGATCTCTGTCCTGTTAGTGGCAGAAAAACAAAATGAACTTCTTATGAAGAACCATAGCGCCCGACTCTGAAGCACATGCGATCACTCAAAGTGTTGGGAGTTCCCATGGCCACAAAAAGGACAAAGGGAACCAAGGATGGAAGGGAAAAAGGAGCAATGCATTCAAGGGCAAGGGTAGAGGAAGAGGAAAAGGCAAAGGCAAAGAAAAATTCAGAGCTGATCCAGGTGCTCAGACTAGGGGAAAGCAAGGAAAATGCTTTAGATGTGGATGCGAGAATCATTGGTCTCGCAACTGCCCCACCCCCAAGCACCTGGTTGAGTTATATCAGCAGTCCATCAAGGGTAGCAACAAGCAGGATAATCACGAGTCCCACTTTGTAGAGCCTGCTCTGCCGGACTCTAAGATGCTTGAAGACCTTCTTCTTGAGGAAAATCCTGGTAGTGATGATTTCAGCCTGGATGGTGTCGATCTTCCTGCAGAAGATATGAATGTTGATATATATGGAGACCTGGCGTAGTCTCCTAGCCTAATATATTTCCGTCATGAGTTGTAATTCCAGTGTTATATAGTTCCTGCTGAACTTGGTCATGTAATAAGCTCCTGAAGAGCATAGTATTGTATTTTGCATTAGTGTAACTCTTGCTTAATATAAATTCCAGTATGTTATATGTTTATGCTCTTTCTAGTGGAGATGTAAATATGTCTTTTTACACAGTAAGGTGTATCAATCCATGGAGGAAGAGGAGATATGTCTTATAGACAGTGCCACCACAAATACGGTTCTTCGGGAGACCAAATATTTCCAGACTCTGACCAAGAAATTTGGAAATGTTATGACCATTGCCGGAAGCAATACTCATATTGTCGGTACCGGAAGTGCCACAATAGTTCTCCCTATGGGTACCCAATTAGTGATCAAGGATGCCTTGTTGTATCCTGAATCAAAACGGACCCTACTAAGCTTTAAAGCTATCCGTGCAAATGGTTTCCATGTGGAAACAAAGGTCGAGAATGGTACTGAATACCTGATCATGACTAAATTTGACGGATCCAAAAAGAAAGTGGTTGAGAAACTCCCTTCCTTAGCATCAGGATTGTATTACACACACATAAAGCCCATAAAGGAATATGTTGCGCTGAAAACGATTTTCAGGAACCCAGAGTCATACAGGGTATGGCATGATAGACTTGGTCATCCTGGGTTGGGCATGATGAGGAAAATCATCAAAGGCTCTGTTGGCCATAACATAGCAACAAAACACTTCCCAAATCCTGAAGATTTTATGTGCACTGCATGTGCCAAAGGGAAGTTAATCCTTAGACCCTCCACCTTGAAGGTGAAGGATGAATTGCCAATTTTCCTGCAGAGAATTCAAGGCGATATTTGTGGACCAATACAACCCTTGTCGGGCCCTTTCAAATATTTTATGGTCCTGATTGATGCCTCCACTAGGTGGAGCCACGTATGCCTATTATCTACAAGGAACCATGCCTTTGCAAAGCTGGTTGCCCAGATAATTAAACTAAGAGCAAATTTTCCGGATAGCCGGATCAAATCCATAAGGATGGACAATGCTGGAGAATTTACCTCCAAATCATTTAATGACTATTGCCTAGCTCTTGGCATACAAGTGGAGCATTCGGTTCCACATGTCCACACTCAGAATGGCCTTGCAGAGTCATTAATCAAAAGGATTAAATTGGTTGCTAGGCCACTTTTACAGAACTGCAAGCTCCCAACTACTTGTTGGGGACATGCTGTGATGCATGCAGCAGCATTAATCCAGCTCAGGCCAACTGCATATCACTCTGCATCCCCCTTGCAGCTAGTGCGTGGGAAAGAACCAAGTATTTCCCATCTGCGAAGATTCGGTTGCGCTGTGTACGTGCCGATATCACCACCTCAGCGTACCACCATGGGTCCTCACCGAAGTTGGGGGTCTATGTGGGGTATGAGTCTCCGTCTATAATCAAATACCTTGAGCCTATGACTGGGGATCTGTTCACGGCTCGGTACGCTGATAGTATTTTTAATGAGGACCATTTCCCGGCGTTAGGGGGAGAAATGTACCAAAAGAAATGCCAAGAAATTTCATGGAGTGCTGAGGGCCTCCAGTCCTTAGATCCACGCACTAGCGAAGCTGAACTTGAAGTTCAGAAGATCTTAAACCTCCAAAGGCTAGCAAATAATTTGCCTGAAGCCTTCACTGATCATAGTGGGGTGACAAAATCACATATACCTGCTGTAAATGTGCCAGAGAGAGTAGAAATAGCCCCGAAGGCTACTAACTCAAATTTGGGCCAAACCTCTAGAAAAAGGGGGAGACCTCTGGGTGCACGGGATAAACTTCCGCGGAGACGTCCGCAGAAACAAATTCCGTGCCAGATACGTCACACATTAAGTCAGTTGAAGAATCTCAACCTGAAGTTGAGAAGCTCCCTGAAGTGAGCCATCCTGAAGATGAAATTCCCAGTGCAAAATCACGCTCGCAAATTGATTTTGGTACTGGGACATCGGAACACCCAGACTCAGTCGTTTTGGGAAAACATGACGAGTTGGTGAAAATGAATGATGAAATCAGTATAAATTATATTGATTCAGGAGAGTTATATAACAGAAAGACTACTATTGTCGACATATACTTTGCCTCAAAAATTGCTTCCGTTGAACTGGATCCAGAACCTAAGTCCATGGCAGAGTGCCAGAAGCACTCAGAATGGGTTAAATGGAAAGAAGCAATTGAGGCCGAATTGCGCTCGCTTTATCGGAGGAATGTGTTCGGCCCTGTAGTGCGAACTCCTCCTGGCGTTACCCCTGTTGGGTACAAATGGGTTTTCGTTCGGAAGAGGAATGAAAATAACCAGGTGGTGAGATATAAAGCGAGGCTGGTAGCACAAGGTTTTTCGCAGAGACCAGGCATCGATTACGATGAAACATACTCTCCTGTGATGAGTGGCATCACGTTCCGATATTTGATATCTATGGCAGCTAGCCTGAACATGCAAATGCAGTTGATGGATGTGGTGACCGCATATTTATATGGGTCACTTGACTCAGAGATCTATATGAAAGTCCCTGAAGGATTAAAGATCCCACATCCAAATGAAAATCGCAACATGTATAGCGTCAAATTGCAGAGGTCGCTATATGGGTTAAAGCAGTCCGGTAGAATGTGGTACAACCGGCTGAGTGACTTTCTCCTGAAGAAAGGTTACACCAATCATGATGATTGTCCCTGCGTATTCATCAAGAAATCCCAGAATGGATTCTGTATCATCTCAGTCTATGTCGATGATCTCAATATCATCGGAAACGCAGAGGACATAAAGGAAGCTATGTCTTACCTTAAGACGGAGTTTGAGATGAAAGATTTGGGTAAAACCAAACTTTGCTTAGGCCTGCAGTTTGAGCACCTCCCTGAAGGAGTCTTTATACACCAGTCCACCTATACAAAGAGGGTCCTTGCAAAATTTAACATGGATAAATCTCACCCTCTAAGAACCCCCATGGTCGTAAGATCCCTTGAAGCGGATAAAGACCCATTCAGACCTTGTGAAGAAAATGAGAAAGTTTTGGGACCTGAAGTTCCCTACTTGAGCGCCATTGGAGCACTAATGTACCTTGCGAATTGCACTAGACCTGATATTGCATTCGCAGTAAACCTCCTAGCTAGGTATAGTGCTGCCCCAACCAGAAGACATTGGGTTGGCGTCAAAACTGTCCTCAGATACCTTCAAGGTACCCAAGATCTTGGATTGTTCTATAAAATAAACCAAGACTTGTCCATGGTGGGATATACGGATGCTGGCTATATGTCTGATCCCCATAATGCCAGATCACAGACTGGATTCGTATTTCTCTGTGGTGGTACAGCCATTTCTTGGCGGTCTTTCAAGCAGACCCTGGTAGCCACGTCTACAAACCACTCAGAGATAATTGCGATGTACGAGGCCGCACGAGAATGTGTTTGGCTGAGACGTATGACAAGTCACATCCTGAAGTCATGTGGACTCAATGTCATCGATACCCCAACCATTATCTATGAAGATAATGCTGCCTGTGTTGCACAAATGCAGATGGGCTATGTTAAGAGCAATCTCACTAAGCATATTGCTCCTAAATTCTTCTACCCTCATGAGCTCCAGAAGAGTGGGGAAGTAAAGATCTTGCATACTAAGTCATGTGAAAATCTTGCGATTTTTTACAAAGTCTCTACCTCCACCTAGTTTTCTCCGATGTGTTCAAGGCATTGGTATGAGACGACTTAGAGAGATGCAAGGTTTAGGGGGACCTGAACCATAGCCCATAATATGAGATCTTAAACTCGTATTGATCCCGAAGATCAAACTAATCCTGAAGATAAGTTGTTGTACTCTTTTTCCCTTAGTGACTTTTTCCCACTGGGTTTTGTCACGTAAGGTTTTTAACGAGGCAACAAGTGCAACATAGCTTGCGTGTGCAATGTACTCTTTCTCCGTTGATCCCTTTTTTCCCACTGGGTTTTTGGGAGGAGTTTTAATGAGGCATGTGCATTTCGCGGTATTAGCCCAAGGGGGAGTGTTATGAACCTGATCACTATCCTTGGAGGCCAAGGCATATCCTTCCTAGCTAAGTAACTTCCTAGCTAAGTAAGTTGCTTCCTTGGAGCAAGGCATATCCTTCCTAGCTAAGTAACTTCCTAGCTAAGTAAGTTGCTTCCTTGGAGGCCAAGGATGGTGTTCCTTGCTAGGCAAGGGTGATCAGATATTTGTGGGCTTAATACCTAAAATACCCTCCCTAGTGAGGCTATATATAGGAGGCATGAGATGGGGGCTTGATACACAGAAGTTTCCTGAGATTGTATACGTACAACACAAATAATAAATAGATCATAGCCTTCTCTCTATCTGGTGTCTTTCTTGTGTTCTTGTGATTGTGCCCTTGTGTATGTGGTGATTGGAAGCAAATGTTGAACAACGTCGTTTCTTAACACAAATCACTTTTTTCCTTCCTTATTTATTTTTCCTTGACTCATGCGCCTTTCCTTGCGTGCCTCGATCGGTACTAGTGCAAACTTTTTGCTTTTCATCCATCGTAGAGGGCATGGTCTGATACAGATTGTTTTTCTTTCTATCAGAGCTCGATCTGATCCGCTTCTGCTTCTAGCCCGTGCTGTTTTGAGTCGGCAAGTTTCAGGATTCTAACTCGCGTTGGACTCGGAAACTATATTAGGTAGGCGACTGCTTGGCGAGTCGTGATTCCAATAGCAAGAAGTCGCACATGCAAAGATGGTGCTGATGTTGAATCTGAGTGTCCCAGCTTTCCTTGGGTCATTGATAATGATGCCATATGTCCACAGATCTTTGATTCCGTAGGCATGAACTGATGTTTGTACGGAGGTGATTTTGTTGTTGAGCTCCGGGCACTTTGCACGACTAATCATTGAGCTTGTTGGTGTTACCAGTGGTGCCCAAACAACTTGAGCGGCATAGTTGACATTGAGATGCTTGACTGCATCATATTTTTGGAAATCCTCGAAGCTGAGTTCGAATCGGAATTCGCGGCTTCGATTCGCGAACTCGCCTAGACATGAAACGTGCTGCAGTATATGAGCCGCTGACGGAGATCTAACCGTTGGAATTTGCTCAAATTTTGCGGGTAGCTTCAGGATTGTGTTCCGCAATGTTCCACCGGAGGGATCTTTGAATTGATGTCTGAGTCTACCTCGGTAATTGTTTTACCGAGATCGCGTGGAGTTTCGTCAGGGTTCCGACGGGAGTTAGCGTATGAGTCGCCCAGGGTGATCCAGCCGTTGGAATCCATCGAAATTTTACCGGCTGCTAGGTAACTCGATTCCGCATCTTTTCACCGAACGGATCTTTGATATTAGTTCCGAGGCGTTGTCAGGGACGTTCGCAACACGGACGTCTTCTGCTGCCTTGCAGTCTAGATGTAGATCTTGATACCGCCGAGTCGCTTGAATCGGCGCGGCGATAAAGTCGCCGAGATTGTTGAAGTCGCCGAGCTTGAATCGACGATGAGATCCTCCGTCCCTGGCACGGATCCAGCGCGGAACGTGACGCTATTGACCGCAGGCCCCACGGTGGGCGCCAACTGTCGTGGATTTGTCACGTCAGATGTCATGGATGACTTCGTAGGTGTGGGATTGCGCGAGTCAATCGTCTCCGAGCTTAGGATCATAGGGCACGAAGAAGACAATGTTTTTTACTCAGGTTCGTCCCCTCAATGTGAGGTAAAGACCTACTCCTGCCTATCCTATCTTGGGATTGATATGAATATGGTGTTACATGGGTTGGCGATCGATGTGTCGAGTCGCCTATCTCTGGATGTATGAGAGCTTGATCACTTTAGAGCTTAGGGTTCTAGGTCCTTGGAGTCCACCTTATAAAGACGATGGCTCGCAAGGTTACAGGGAAACTTCTATCCCAAGGAAAGTATGAGCCGGAGTCCTACTTGGAGACTAATCTTCATGTCCCCCAAGTTATATCTTTTCCGGTCTTCTAGATCCTTCCTCTTAATACGCTATGATCTTGGGTCGGCCCATATTTGTGTAAGACCAATAGTGGTGCGACTATGAATGAGTCGCGCTTTGCTTGAATAAGTCGCGGGATTATTATTCCCCCGACAGATGCGCCGGTTCCTCTCCTTCCAAACATTCCACATGACATAGATGATTCTCGCACTTCTAACACGAGCCCTGGCAGAGGTGGTGCTCAAAATATTGTTGTGTGTTCAACATTGCAAACTGAGTATACAATATATATACTTGCTTCTGCCAGAGTATGATAAAATAAGTTATAAAAATATAAAAGTCTAGTATAAATATATTTTTTTGTAACTACACATCAATGTCAAGTCATTAGGATCATGATGGTTCTCATATTAAGGGTCTCATTAAAAATCTACTCATACACTTCGGCCATCAGTCCGAGGATTACTTTTTATCGCAGTTTGTTACTCGTGTTATCAAGGTTAATGTTAGTTTATATAAAACTCAAAGTTATGTTATACAGTTGAAATTTTGTGTGGTTTATAATAAATATTGAAATCTTATTTTATCCAAATATAGGAATTTCGTGAATTATATTAAATTCTAGAGTATGGCATATGTGCAAGGAATCGTAATCATGAACATGGTAGTGCAGATTGGATGCTCGGTATCATTAGGTACTTATGAGTATTTGGTGTGACCTAATTTTGTGTTATGTGCCCGATAGACTTGGGCAATATTCAAATCGATATGGCATATTAGTTGAAGACTTATTTGGACGGGGAATATATAAGAAATCTATTCAATCATGAACCCATTGATGGAAAGGAAAAAGAGAGGATAAATACTTGAACCTCATGGCTTCATTCTTAGGCTTGACCATCTTCAGGATTGTGTCGATCTTTTCCTGGTTTTCCTCAATTCCTCACTCGGATGCGACAGAACCGAGGAGCTTGCCTGATAGGATTCTGAAACGCACTTCCGTAGGTTCAACTTCATTTTGTACATCCTGAGATTAGCGGAAGTTTCCACAAGAGGTAGAAAAAATGAGGGGCCAAACAAATAGAGCAACCTTCTTTCCAAGAGGTATTTACGAAATACACCCGGTCTCCTCCATTAATAGAATCATTAATTTCCTTAGATCTCGCACAATAGTGCTCCAAACTCCTTGATATTTTCGGATATGGTGGAGAAGATCAAGGTATAGAGTTTCACCAAAGGAAAATTGATTTCCCCTTGTAAGCCTTAGTAGGCTTGTTACTCTTGGGTATTTGGCACCCTAGACAGAAGTGGTCGCCCCGAATCTCAACCTTGGTGATGAGGAGCTTCAGTGCGGTGTTGGTAGCCTCCAATTGAGTTGTGCAGATAGCCCAACCTTGTTTGTAAGGGTTCGGTTGCCGCCTTTAAGTGCCTTCTTAGTGTGGATCGTGGCACCTTGCTTTGTGCAAGAGAATAAGGTGGGCCTTTGTGGCGTTTGTGGCCTTTGTGTAGCCACGCCTCTCCAAGGAAGACGTACTTCCCCGAAAAGAACGAACTTTGGAAATTACATTATCGTCTCTACCTTGAGGGTATCTCTTACCTTTATTTACATGTTACTTATCATTGCTTGTTTTTAACTTCTGCTTGTCATATAGGTTGGTCAGTTAGTTGCATATCTATACAACCTATTGCTTGCCTATATCCCTCAAATTGGAAAGAAAAGTTTGCTATTTAAAAAGCACTGCATCCACATTGTTGGGTTGGGAAAACTTTTCGTCGAAATGGAGGAAAACCTAGCATATACACCAGTTGATGCAATAAACCATATATTATTCATTATTCAAAAAACTTAAGGTAAATACATACATCGACGGCAAACAAGTCGGCTATCAAATAAAGAACATGATGCCTCTGCCTCGCGGCAGTATCTCTACAAACCTAACATAAATCTATGAAAGGGACCGAAACAAACAAAAAGTACACAACTCCTAGACAAAACCTTCAAGAAGGGTTTAATGCACGTGCCTCGATGATGGCGATTTCAAATGTATGTTGATCTTGGGATACTCATCCCCGAAGTCGAGCTTTGAGCCACCTCATCAAGAGCAGGACGCTAACATGAGGACATTACCTGACTAGAAATTTTGTGTTTTCACCGGAGTGAGCGCATACTTCGTGTTGATGTCCTCACTAACATCAATCCATATACCGGATAACGACAACTCGTTAGCCAGATGCCGTAGGAAAAGATGGTTGAAGTAGGTAGTATCCCGTACCTCCACGCTTCCGGTCGTTGTAGCTCCCCCTTCGATCCACCTGTAATCTTAACACGGGGATGTCTTTCCAATGAAATGCACCAACAAGTTTGGAGTGAATACTCCCATACTTTGTCGGCCCTAGAATTTTTACAATGGGTATTCAGAATACTGTTTTTGCAAGATAAAACCATATGAAACTAGTGAAGTTAGTAGTACTCGATCCCATGACCAGCTACTTCCTTCCAATTGTTCCAACTAACAACACCAACGAGCTATGATGTCACCACTTCCATGTGATTTTATACAGAGCGGACAAGAATTGATGACTGTAGCATTAGTTTCGTTTTTGCCAAAATCTATGGGTATTAAGATGACTACCCATGATACCTTGTGTGCCCGCCCTGCTCCCATAACATGTCTTGTGGAGCATCAGCCGAGCCGGATTGAACCCGATCTAGACGCTCACCTCGGAGGCTCCACGGTCCATGGAGGGGCCGCCTCATAACGCATTTGACCTTGGAAGTTTCATGGAGTAGAAGTTCATCGCCATCTCTAGATTCGTCTGTCGCATCGTCCACACGGCCACAGACGATTGATACATCCAAAACGTATATATAATTTTTGACTATTTCATGTAACTTTTATACGACTGCTACATGTTTTGTTATGGTTTTGTACCATTTTATAGAAATTTTATTAGACTAACCTATTAACCCAATGCTCATAGAGAGTTTCTGTTTTTATTGTATGTGCATTGGAGAAAAGACGAAAAAACGTTTCTTGGAAAATTTCAGGGAAAATATCAAGATTCTAACTTTTCGGAGGAGGAGCCCGCAGCCACTACACGGGTCCCATCCGTGGGTGACGGGGTGGCCGCGGGTCCCACCCACGTGGCCACCTCGTCGCTCCCATTGCCGCCTCTTCGCCTATCAATTTCTCTTGAGCTAAAACATACATGACAAAGATTATTTTGTCCAGTTTTGATACAGACCCGTCGTCGTCATGGAATTCTAGTTGGAGCCCTGTTTCGCTACTCTGTCAGAGGGAAAATACATCACTGGAGGCATCTACACCACCACTGCCATGTCAATGATGATGCGTGAGTTGTTCATCCTTGAACTACGAGTCCATAGCAGTTGCTAGATTGCTATCTCTCCTCCATATAATTCAATACAAAGGTCTCGTAATCTGCCTAACATAATCGAGATCCGTATGATGTAATTGCTATTAGCTGTTGTGTTTGCTAGGATATGACGAATTGTGATGTTATGATCATTTTGTGCATGTTATCTTTATGATGCTATTATTATCATGAGTTGTTTTACTTGTGTTCCTAAATGCTCTCCGATTTATGTGTATACTCTGGCCAAGTTTGTGTAAATTTCCAAGCGGGAGTTGGTGTTCGACAGTGTGTTCTAACCTTGCTTTCTCTGTGCTCGAGTGACTGAAACGAATAAAAGGAGTGATGTGTTGTTGCCTACATCGTGCTTTCCACTTGGGGTTTCCCAACAATGTCACTCAGACACATCAATGATCGATCGCCACCACCAATGCAACCATGTTCCTAATCTCTGGTCGCCACCATCAGATCTTGGTGCCTTCCACCACTGAGACACCATGATTAGATATTCGTTCTCCTTGCCACCACCTAGCCAGACCGCATGGAGCTAGGAGTAGGTTCACAGAGAGCTAGGAGTAGGGCTGGAAGCAGTCAAAGCAAAGACCCTTGGCGCCATTTGCAAGGGCATCCCTGAGACTTTGCTAATGGGGGGCTTAGGACACGTCAAAGAGATGAGTGAGGGAAAGGTTGGAACTACTAGAGGAGAAAAAAATTCGTGTCGCTCTTACTCGGGGGTGCCACCACACATCCCTTCCACTCCTCCATGCTGCCGTCGGAGGACTCAGCCTCCTGGCGTGTGGCAGCGGCGTGTGGCGAGTGGCGGTGGAACGTTTGCCGCTTTCGATGCTCTCGCACCCTGATCTGAATCATCTTTTGGAAAAACATCAGATACCCTCAAGATCGTTTGATGTGATGCCTCGAAGTTGCAGTCCCTCTTGACGGCATTGTTTTTGGAGTTAGCACGGAATGGAGAGACCATTGGTGGCAGTGTTGAGGTTGTGGCCGCCTCGTTTCTTTGTCTCGTCGGGCCTATGGAGCGGATCTGCGGCGGCTTGCGGAGGTAAGGAGGTGGTTGTCGATGGATGATGTCGCATGGCAGTGCGGTAGCCTATCGCTGGTAGGCGGCATTCTGCCCGCAATCTGCTCGTTGCGGCGTCATAAAATGACGCCGCAGGAGTATGGTGATGGGGCGGCGACCCAACTTCTTCGACTTGTGGTGACTGAATCTTCGTTTTGGTGATGGTATCCAGCTACGTGTGTTGCGGTCAATGGTGGTATGAGACGTCCACTTTTGTGACCACGAAGTTTTGAGGGCGGTGGCGGTATGGAACACCCCCCCCCCCAATTCGAGATTGGGTTCGATTTGACGTGGCAATGTCTACACACGACGGCTTTAGAGGAGCTGTCACGTCATGCCTGTGAGCCTATCCAGCGGTGGCGATGTGGCGTCTCATACGGAGGCATCAAATTATGTCTTAAACTAGAAGGTGCTATACATGACGTGTCCTTCATGGTGTCAAGTAGGTCATGCTGTTGCCCAATCGAAGGTGGTGCGACAGTGGTTGGAGTTGTGATGGTATGGGACTTTATCAACTTCCGGTTTCATCTCCAGCGGCATCTAGTTATCGATGAGTCCTTGGCCGGATAGGTGATGATGTTACAAGCGTCAACATCAAGTTTGTAGAATTCGGTGGAAACATTTATTACAAGCGTCAACATCATGTTTGTGTCGTGCTCTTGCTGAAGATGGTGGCTAAGAACTCGTATTTTTGGATGAAAATTTTGAGTTCAACCCTTGAGTGGATTCGTCATCATCGGCGCACGTGCGGTTTTTTCTTCTTAAAAGGTTTGCCTATGACCTGTGTATTTTTTCTTTATTTTTGTCCTTTATCAAGGATTAGTATTAAACTGATGGAGGTACTGTCACGAGGCATGTGGCTTAGGTTTGTTTAGTTTCTGAACTATACAATCAAAGTTGTGTGCACTGTTTTGATACATAGGTCGGAGCTTCGCTCCCATTAAAATAAAATAAACGAGAGAGGGTAGAGCCGTGAATGAGGTAGGCTTTTAACTTATTACCGATTTCATATTTCTCCTAAAGTTCAAGAGAGTATGTCATCGCATAGCGTTAATCTTCTGGTCGGCATCAAATATTTATGAACATGCATCGGCATATGATTAGACCTCTTTGCTTAAACTAGTGTGAAATTCTTAGTGCTGATAATTAGGGCGCCAGCCTTTTTGCCAATAATGGATCGATACGTTGTGTCGTGGTTTGTAGTGTAGTAGCACCACATGTGGACTATCCAGTGTTTCAAAAGAGAAGCTACGAGACGGAAACATCATAGAAGAAAACGAGGTCTCTTCTCCTTCAGCCGTGGAGCGCCAAGCTGAACCTCCTCCTCACGAGCAGCACCAAGCTTGGAGGTAGACAGGTGGTCGACTCGCTCCTATGCAGATATTTTCGTTTTAGGGAATAACATGCAGGGACATATTTGACGGCCTCACAATCAAACACATGGGGCGTGTTTGGTTTTGGCCATTTTGCATCCGTGGCCTAGCAGGGTCTGGCCTTGAAAAAACGAGGCGAAAGCCACGTTCTGCAGCCCATTTGGTTGCGACAGAACCGATGAGCTTGCCTGATACGCAGCCCCAATGTTTGGTGGGCTGTGTGAGGAAACTCATGCAAAAACCTGGTGTTTGGTTATGTGCATGCCCACATGTACTCTCACCACTACTTTGAGTGGTGAGATTACCATCACACAGTGCACTTTAAACAGAGATAAATAAGTAAGGGTAGTACTAAACTAGTATAGAGTTGTGGTGCATCACCAATTCAACACATTATGTGTTGGTGATGCACCAGATGTTTGTCAGGGGTTGCCTCCATACTTTACAAAAGACTGGTGCATCACAAATTAATCACATTATGTGCTGGTGATACACTAGTTGTTTATCAGCTGAGGGGTTTAGTATGTACCACCTCGCGTAATATATCAGAAGTTCATCATCTTCCCACACTGTCATCACCACATCATATGGACTAGTACTTACTCTATGGCAGCATCATCACCTCATCACAAGTAGTGCTTGCGAAGGAAGGAAGTGAACCACTGCTTCCTCAGGTAAGGGCCCATGGAAATGTAGGAGGCACATTCGTCTTCATTGTCCATGGGGTGGCTCAGGGCGAGTTGCAGGGACTCAACCCCGATAGGATTCTGTAGATGGATCTTGCTGAAGATGATCCTCATCTGATCGTATTTCTGAACTGGCTTGCTTATCTACGGTTCATCCTTGGGGTGAACCTGAAACAAAAACAGAGTTTATCTCATCATGAAGGTAGCAAACTAATTGCTAGACTGGGAGTGCAAATGTTTACCGCGAGATGTTTGATCAACACATTGTAATCCATCATGAAGGTAGTACTCTCCTCGCACCATTCCACTCCTTCTAGCTGCGCCAGTGTGCGCAACCTGTTCCACCTGCATCTCCACTTCCTCAGATCGTTGTACACCTGCGTAGTGGTGACTTTGGTGACGCAGAACTGCAGAACATTCTTGCATATGACCTCCAAGCACTTGTCTCTGATTCCTTTGTTGATGTAGACCCCCCCCCCCCTTGCACTAGTTCAGCCATCCTTGTGAGGACGAAGGTGGATAAAGCCAGAGGCCATGTCATTGGACCCTTCTCCGCTCTCAGTCCAAGGTAGTCAGATGGCAGAGCATATCCAAGCGGCTTCACATACAACACTGATGTAGCCGACAGATCCGGGGAGGTGGGCAAGACCTCGGTGGTGGTGTCCTACGAACGATGTAGAGTTTAAACATGCATGACAAAAAGGTGTTCATAGTTGACGAGTAGTTCATAGCTTCGGAGCACGCATCCAAGGTAAAACAGTCACACAATAAGTCATGTATGGGAGAGGTAGTGGTACAAGGATGAGATCTACACATTGTTGAACCAACCGTCGTACCACGATCTCTCTCATACACGAACTAGGGTGGATCTACTCACAAGGATGTCTACTCGATGTGCTAAGAACTACTCGATCTGCTAAGAACATGCTCAAAGATCTACGGCACTACCACAGTGATCAAAAACTACTCGATCTACTAAGAACTACACAGACCTAGGAGAATCTACTCAATCTATGAGGTGCTCTAGGGTTAGGGTTACTTACCACCAGGGACCGAGTGGGAGAGCCGCAGGACATGGCGGAGGAAATCTCGCCACCGAGTACCGCCGAACAGAGGAGAAGATCTCACCGCCGAGTACTGCTGACCGGAGGCGCAGATCTTGCCGCCGCTCTGCTTCTTCTGCCTTCGACCGAAGGAGAAGAGCTCAAATGTGCGGGGGGAGGGGGGGGGGGAAGGTGGCGCGAGTTTTGGAGGTCAGCCGGAGGGGGTGAAATAAAGGGCCGAAAAGGGGCGCAGTGACGGAAAAACTCCCACCAATTTTACGCCTCCGCGCGCGAGCTCGGCTCTGCGTTCCCCAACCCTGCACCAAGGTGAACGAGAAAAGGGTGGCTTAGGGGAAATGGCCGGATCGGCTGTTCCTAGCGGGCCTGACTGAGGGGTGCTTTGAGATTCGTGCGGGCCAACAACGTGGAACCGGGACAGCCCATCAAACCCACGTTTTTGCATCCACGGGGCCTGACCCGAGAGCAAACAGGAAACCAAACACGCCCATGGCAATGTCGATCAATACAAGACGCAACAAGCGGCCGCTACAAGCAAGCCGTCCAGTCATCTGCAGTTTTTAACACGTCGGAAAGAAGAAGAATAAGAGTTGTCAAACTGAAGGGTTGCCAGCTGGTTTGGCTTGCAAATAAATCTGAGAATGGTTTCATACCGTAGCATACTCGTATAGATCTCTCCCTCAGCCCAACCACAACTGAACCCATTTAATATCATTTTCAGCCCAACTAAAGCTGAACCCACCATGTTTTCCACTAGAACCTATTTTAACCCAATGTGTGACTTTGGGTTTGAAGTTTGAACCCAATATGTAACCATTTCCTATCCAATTCGTAGGTATATACCCTCGCCTCGATCGCCCCTGCCTGAACCGTTCCGAAATGCTAGCTTACAATTCCAGGTAAACGTTATCGAAAAGAAGCACAGAAAAAGTGCACATGATGCAGCCGAGTATAGATCTCTTTTTTTGCGAAAAGGCCGACCAATTTATTGATTGTCAACAACAGTACAAAGAATTCTAAAAGTAAATAAAAGTACAAATAGGTTTTAGACCACCTAGCGATTACTACAAACACTGAATTGAGCCGAAGGCGCGCCGCTGTCCTCACCCCTCCCTCACCGGAGATCTTTTATCCTTTTCTTTGATCCAAATGAGCTTTGCTTCGTTTTTAGGTGTTTTCAGTTTCAGTTAGCAGAGTACATATAACGGAGAGAAAGAAATAGAAATTCTGCAAGTTTTCAGGTGTTTTCAATTTCAGTTAGCAGAGTACAAATAAGAGGCATCCCTATCCAAGATTTGATAACAATAACAAGATCTCTCATCTATATGATACATTATGGTTCTCACAAGTCATGAAACAATCCAGAATTTAGGCAACTCATCCAAGCCAAAACGTGCATCCAATTGTAGAGTTGATCATTAGCCAAAATGTGCTTCCGATTATTGCCTTCTTCAACCAACGAAATGTTGCGGGCGCCGCTACTTCCTGCTTCGCCAGGCAGCTAGCACCTGATGCCCCAATCGCGCGTAGGAGCCGAGAACTATCATAACAATATCGATAGATACTTCGGAGTACTAACTGGAGTAACAAAACAAACTTAGTTTCTCAGCCACGCACGCACGCAGCTTCGCGCTCTGGCTGATCAGCTCGCGACGGACACCTTCATGGACTCTTGGGGCTTCGCACGCCGCGCCTCTGTTCCGGCCGAGTGCCACTGCGCCGCCCTCCGGGCATCTTGCCTCTCGCAGACGGTGTCGACGCGCATCTGCTTGTGGCGGCACTCGTCGCTGCAGTAGGGGGTATCCCCTTTGTACATGAAGATGTCGTTCTCCCGCACCAGTGGCTTGTCACAGAGCGCACACGCGTCCATGCCGGGCTTACCGCGCTCGCCTACCAGCTCGTCGTCGAAGAAGAAAGATGACGCCATGGTATATCTTGGTGCTTTTCGAGGAGCAGAGCTAAAGCTTCGCTGCTTTTGGTGAGGGGATGAAGAGGGCAATCGAGTGAGTATGAGTGTTCAGGTGACGAGGAGTTAACTCATCAAATCCCATGGTTAAGGACCTAGGGTTGAGATTACGGGGGAGAGAACGTGGTAGAGCTGGTAGTTTCGTCGGCTGACAAGAAAAAGCAGGGATTTACCTAGGTTCAGGCCTCCGGAGAGTAACAACCTACTTCCTGCTTGTCTGGTATTGATATGAGGGTATATGCGAGCTACAATGGAGTCCCGGCGAGATGTCGATCTCGCTAAGTCTTTGGTGGTTCGAGTTTTAAGTGTCCTCTCATCGGCGGCCCTCCCAGCCTTTATATAATAGGCTGGGTCTCGGGAGTTCGCAACCGACTCAGATTTACAAGTAAGAAAAGTCTAAACCGACCATGGCTTCGTCTAACTTGGAGGATACTCCGTCTTCTTGGGCCTTCCTTTATGGGCTTCATGTAGGCTCTTGATAGTTGGGCCTAGTCGATACGTGCACCAGGTACCCTCACGGTAGGGTACCCGAAAGGTATATCCCCGTCAGTAGCCCCTGAGTACTTGTCTGACTCGAAGAATCGGTCATGGACTCATTCAACAGTGCACGTCACATTCTTTGTACCTGTGTTTATGATTGGAATTCCTGTATGAATAACACATTTTGTCTGGCTATGTCGATTATTTCATCGACTATGGTTTTTGCTTATGATAATCAAGGGATAATAACTTAGTAGGCCCGGTACACACGACGGATCGGGACCGGTTAACTGCACATTCGGGCAAAACCTTACTAGCTTTCAATCAAACTCGAGTCCCCGGCAACGGCGGAACCAGGAAATATGGACAGGGGGGGCCGGACATTGGCAAAACTCTGAAATGTTAACCTCTTGATGTGCTCCAGCCAAGGTTT